>CM020620.1:23348397-23404119 GCA_009829735.1 Pyropia yezoensis
ACATTCGGGAGGATGAAGCAAGGTATTTCCTCCGGGATAGGACCGGTATCGGCTGCAGGAGTCTCCAGCCTGGACATGGTGTCGGCGCAGTGGTGCTCCCTCCCTGCTCTGGTGCACACCTTGTACTTGAACTCCGAAAGGCGTAGGCGCCACCGGGCGACCCTTCCTTGACTGCTGTCCATGCATAGCAGCCACCTTAGACTGGCGTGGTCCGTCCGGATGAGGAACTCTTGTCCTTCAAGATATGGACGTAACAGGAAGCAAGCCCAGACGACCGCCAAGCACTCGCGCTCGGTCGTGGAATAGTTCTTCTCGGCTGGAGTCAAGACGCGACTGTAGTAGCCTATCGGGAGGAAGTGCCCATCAGGTTGTTGCTGGAGTAGTGAGCACCCCACCTGGACGCCACAGGCGTCAGTCTCCAGAACAACCTGACCCTCCCGCTTGGGTAACGCCAGTACTGGAGTGGTGGTCAGGCGCTTCTTGAGCTCTTCGAAGGCTGCTGTCTGCTTCTCGTCGAACACCGGGAGTTGTGCTGGAAGCTTCTTGCTAGTAAGCTTGGTCAAGGGCCGGGCAATCAGAGCGTAGTCCCGTACGAACCGGCGGTAGACGTTGCACATACCCAGGAAGCTCTTGAGTTCCGTCTGGGTTTTAGGTTGCCGTGCATGCCGGAGGGCCTTGATGTTCTTCTCGTTGACTCGGAGCTCCCCCGGACTCAGCACGTGCCCCAGGTACTCCACCTCAGTCTCAAACAGGTGGCACTTCTCGGCCTTGAGGGTAACTCCAGCCTTGGACAGGAGGGCCAGGACCTCTCGAAGGTGCTCCAGGTGTTCCGCTGGGGTCTTGGAGAAAACAATGATGTCGTCCAGGTAGACCAAACATGTTCTCCACCTTAGCCCCGACAGGATGATGTCGATGGCTCTCTGGAAGGTTGCCGGAGCATTAGTGAGACCAAAAGGGAGACGCTTGCACCGGAACAGTCCCATGTGGCACGTGAAGGTAGTCTTGTCCTTGTCCTCGTCAGCCAGAGGGATCTGCCAGTAACCGGCATTACAATCCAGCGTCGAGAAGAGGGTGGCATCACCAAGAAAGTCGAGGCAATCATCCATCCGGGTATCGGGTATACATCCTTGACTGTCATCTCGTTCAGGCGTCTGTAGTCAACGCAGAAACGGAAGTGACCGCCAGGTTTCGGGACGACTACCACCGGGAAAGCCCACTCGCCATCAGACGGCTCGATAACATCCATCTTGAGCATCTTGTTAACCTGCTTCTCAATCTCATCCCGGCGATGAGGTCCAGCCCGGTATGGGTGCATGTGCACTGGTTTGGCATCTGGCTTGAGTTGAATCCGGTGTAGGGTGGCGTCCATCTTGCCCAGCTCTCCAGACCACAGATGCCGATGTTCCTGGAGAAGCTTCTCCAGTGCCTCCTTCAAGTCGGGAGGGACGTTTTCTTGGTTGACCTTCGGCATCCCGGGCGGTGCTTGTTCCGGCTTCGGAGTAGTACGGCCAGCCTGCTCTTGTTCCGGAGATACGTCTAAGGCCGTCAAGTTGGATGCCAGCTCTTGTTGCAGGTTGAAGAGGTCTTCCTTGCTCATAGCGCGGGCGGACCCCCGGTAAGGCTCTGCTGTACCAACTCGAGTGCCCTTGGCGAGGGTTATTGGCTTCCGGCTCACGTTGACGATCAGCACCGAGAACGGGGTGTGCCTCTCCACCTTCTTGTGGTGTCCGTGGGCTAGGTATAATCGGTGTTTCGCCAGAAATTCCTTGCGTCCGTAGATCAGGCATTGACCTGCAGTCCGGGTCGTGACTTGAACCTTGGTCTCCGAGCGAGGAGGTAGGAGCACCGGTTTGATGAGGGTCAAGGTGGAGGGTGGGATGCGTTCCTTCTGGTTCTTGGCCACACGAACCTTGGTGTCCAGGTGCTCCAGCACTGGTGACACAACCCCATGGTTGAACTGCACCTTTCCTTCTCCGGGTAGGATGCTCTTGACATGCTGCTTCTGGAAGTCCCAGCCTAGGATGAGGGGGACTGATAAGGTCTTGACTACTAGAAAGGGAAAAAGCATTGGTTCATTGTTGACATAGATGGCGACGGGAAGACGGCCAAGCGGTCGTAGGGTTTGACCTGATGCGTCTACAATCCGGGTCTTGGTAGGCGCTCTCCAGGCATGTCGACGCCAGCCCGGAGGTAACAGGTTCTCAGTGATGACGCTTGGTCCGGCTCCCGTGTCGACCACCGGCGTAACAGCTTGGGGGAGGCTATCCCCCACATGCATACGAGCATTAATCTTGAGGTTTTCCTTACGCAGGACGAGCAAGGTCCCCTTGAACAAACAGGGTGTCCAGGCGGCTACCGGTTGAGCAGGTAACTGCCGTCCTTTCTCCCGGCACGCAAGGGGAGAACAGGTAGAAGTACCCTGCCGTTGGAGATTCGGGAAGACACTTGGGGAGAGCGCCTGCCCTACTCGTTTCCCGGCTCCGAGGAGTCCTTAGAGGTTTCGGTCTCCAGGTCAAAGTCCGTAGGAGCTTCCCTTGCCAGAGCCTCCGTGATGCTCTGTAAGGTTGCCACTCGGATGGCATGTACCTGTGCCTTGTCCATCTTGGAGGGTGCCCGCCGGTCAGCCCAGTTGACCGCCTTTGCAAACACCAGTCCTTGACGCTTGAGTTTCTCCTGGAGATCCTCGGGAATGGTCGGGCACTGGTAGGACATATGATCCTCCTTCTGGCACAGCCAGCAAGACCGGAACCGCTGGTTCCTGATCTGCTTGGGGGCGACCAGGGAAGGTTGCTCCTTAGAAACGAAGCCGCCCCACTTGTCCCTTGACTCCATGGGTGAGGCCTCGCCAACTGCGAGTACCGGTACAGGGTTATCACCTCCCTTATACTTGTCGGGTCCGGGACGAACTCGCGACAACGGCTTGGGGGTTGATACCATAGGAGCCTGGAGGGCCTTGGCTTGCCGGTGCTTGCCCTGGGTGTAGGCCATCAACTGCTGGAAGGTATGTTCTTGATGTTCCTGGTTGTAGTTCTCCGCATCCACTTGAAGATATTCAGGAAGCCCCTCCGAGAAGATCATCTTGAGCCTGTCCTCAGGGTAAACGTTGCCACAAGCATCGCTCATCTCCCGGACACGACGGGCGAACGCCTCTGGAGTCTCTTGTCTCTCCATGGTTGCCCGGTTCAGCCTACCGACTGCCTTACGCAGGGAGTCCGCGTCTGCGTAGTTGGACAGGAGCCAGTTGACCGCCTCCGGATAACTCGCGACGGTACGTCCAACAATGTGCCCGGCAGAGTCTGGTAGAACCTGTGCAAACCGCTGTTCCGCTTCTCCGGTCATGAAGTTAACCAGGAGATAGAGAGCCTTGCCCTCGGACACATCGTTGTCATTGCATGCCTTGACAAACCGGCGCAGGAAGGCAAAGATAAGCGCCGGTCTCTTCCCGGAAAACTTAGGATGCCCCCAAAGCTCGGCTGCATTCGCCGGTTCAGGGATGCCATCTTCTTGGCCATCTTCCGGGTGTAACCTTGGTCTTGGTTCTCCAGCCGGTAGTTACCCCAATACGTGACCTTGTTCAGGGTGGCATCTCCCACTTGGTGGGCAGGAAAGTCGAACTCGACTAGCCTGCGCCGGGTAGGACCGGGAGATGCATCCCAGTCATATCCCTCCTCAGAGCTGGAGGAACTGGTCTCGCTGGTGCTAGAGCGGCGGCGACGACGCCGACGCCTACGGCTGCTCCGGTCACCGGTCTTGGAGCTCCCCGCCCCATAGGACGCAAGGGGAGGAAAAGCTTGGCCGGTCCCAGGAGTTGAAGTCTCAGGAAGACCCGTAGAACCAGTCATAGCGGTGCCTCTGGCACTGCTAGTGCCCACAGGAAGAGGTGTATACACCCAGCTGCCATGTGTGGGTCCAGGAGTAAACACACCAGGGGCTATCCCTGGAGGTTGAAGAGTAGAACCGACAGGAGGGAGACGTCTGCTGCGAGCGGACTCAAACGCCGTTGACCCCGGGGTGGCTCCCACAGGAGGAACAGCCGGAGGAACGGGAGCAGGGGGTACTTGGCCGCCTGTAGACTCCAGTCCACTACCGGATGTCCCGCCCAGGTCTGCTTCACCCGTAGGGAGAACGCCGGGTTGGGCACCGTCCCCCGCGGTGACCAGGGATGCGTCAAGGGACGCGGGGTCTACCCCTTCGGGCACCGTCGTGCCAGGGAGGGTAGCCATGTTGGTCTCTTGACAGCCACAGTCCAGTTACCTGCGTGTCCAAAGATCGCAAGACCACAAGAGAGGGGTTGGGGAGCCAGGAATGGGGTTCCCGTGAACGGGTGCAAATAATTCCCAAACCACAGAAAAAGACAGAATAGGAACAACGCAACCGCTGCTCCCAAATGTCTCTTCTCAAACACTCCAATCCCCTGCTGCTCCACCAAATATGTGGTATAAAACTCGATCCTCTCAGACACGTGTCAATATCCCTCGGGGGAAAGGGACAGGTAACGCAGAAAGGGGAACTACGAGAATGGTATGCCTGTTGCCTCACGTGCCTGCTCGCAGGGCAAACAGATACGCACGGTAGTGCACACGGGGAAGAGGAAAGCAAACGCGCAGTTGTCTTTTTCCCTGAGGGCGCGGGCCGAGGGCGCCTCGCTGTCCCTCTTAACGTGCATCTGGGGGAACCCCGGCACGTTGGCCCGGTAGCCCCCCCCATAACCCCGAGTGGCCCCGACCCGAGTCTAACCTCGTCAGGTCGGGGGCCACTATCACTACTAATTCTATTCCCACTCACTAATCTCACACTCAAATTCTCTCAAATCAAGTCCCTCACAAATATGCAAAAACACATCAGAAATCCCTCTCTCGCGTGTGGATAGCGTAGTCCACCGCATCCCAGTGCCGGGCACGGGCCACGGCCGCCAACCATCGCCACACGGCGGGCGTGTTCTGGCACCTGGTGCCCTCTGGTTGCAGTCCCGGGTCGGCGCCAAGTCGGGGCCAGGGATGCTACAGGACCGAACAACTTGTCGTCCCCGCATCCCTCAAGGACAGTATCCTTGAGAGGGAGCACAACGCTCCCACGGGTGGACACCTGGGGTCTAGTAAACTGTACCAGACCCTGAGGACCAGGTACTACTGGCCGTCCATGGTGGTGGACATCTACAGTTGGGTGGCTGCCTGCACAAGTTGTGCACAGAATCGTCTGATGTAACGGCGGCCTAGTACGGCTATGCTATTGTTCCCGGCCAAGGAGCCCTTCGCCGCGTTGGCGATGGACATCCTTGGGCCACTGCCCGTGACCGAGGAGGGCAACCAGTACCTCCTGGTCATCTGTGACCGCTTCACGAAACTTACGCGAGCGATCCCACTGGCAGAGATCACGGCCATGTCGGTCGTGTCAGCCTTCCTAGATCACTGGGTTGCCGCGTATGGCATCCCAGATAGTACACTATCGGACAATGGACCGCAATTTGCGTCTGTACTGTTTCAGGGAGTGCTGGATATGTTGGGGGTTAAGGCAAACTATGCCACCCCCTACCACCCACAAACTAATGGGCAGGTGGAGCGCTTCAACAAAACTATTGTTAGGCAGCTGCGCCACTATGTGAGTGAGCACGTGAAGACGTGGGACCAATACATTTCTATCCTTACTACTGCCTACAATTCGCAGGTTCACTCATCTACAGGGGAAGTACCCCTCGCTTTTGTGACCCCCCGTCGCGTGCGGTCTATTGCCGTGCGGCGGTCGCTCCCAACTAGGGAGGATGGTGGCAGTACGCCTACTCCTACTGAGAGTAAGGCGGAGTTCGCCGCTAGGCTTGAAAACCTCATCCCTAAAGTCAGGGCTGAGATGGACAAAGCACAAAAGCGCTACAAGCGTACCTTTGACAAAAAGGTGCGCAATGCTAAACATGTCCCCGAGCAGGGTGACTGGGTGCTGGTACACTCGCACACCCCAACTGGGGGTAAGCTGGTGTTCCAGACGAAGGGACCGTACCAGGTCCTTCGTACTGATGGGCGGCGCTTCACCATCGAAAGTGACGATGGGGTCCGCACAGTGAACGGACAGGACGTGGTCAAAGTTGCACCACCGCCTGCAGGCGACCCAGCTTGGGCGCGTGCTTTGGAAGCGCGGCGCCTCCCCTCACTGCCTGCGGCCAAACAGGGCCCGCAGGAGTACGTGTTCGATAAGTTCATCGACCACGGATGGGATGAAGACACTGACCGCCTCATGTTGAGGGTGCGTTGGTTTGGCTACAAAGCCAAGGATGATACGTGGGAGTATGTGGAGGACCTTCCCGCTGAGAAGGTCCGGGCGTACTGTGCCCGGAATGAGATAGACCCTACCAGCCCTCCCTCAACGTGAGGGAAGGCCGAGCAACAGTGCCAAGAGAGTGCTTCAAGTCGAAGTGGTACGCAGAGTGGCTTTTAACGACAGCCCTAACCCTCACACTCTCACAACAAAGGCAGCTACCAACTAGGCACGCATGCTAGACTCTCCCACTCCACGGCCCTTGCCCGCACGTGGAGGCGAGCGGCGAGACCCACGCCGATAACGGTCTCCACTTGTTGGAGGGGGGCGGCGGCTCCAAGTCGGAACCGTCGCGTCCCTCACGGTCGCGCAAGTGGCGCCGACCGTGGCTACTCTTCTGCCTGGTCTTGCGCGCAAGTTTGCGACGCAGACGCTGGACAGACTCCGTCTCCGACGGGGTAGAGGACTCCGAAACGGAGTAAGACAACTCGTCTTCCGATACGGAAGGAGAGCGCCGCGAGTGTCGGCGACGACGGCGAGGAGGCGAGTATGCCCGGCTCGCGCGACGTTTGCCACGCCCAAGTGGGGCTGGCTGGGGCATAATAGCCCCAATGCGAGCCAACTCGGCTGTCATAAACTCCGCCACCGACTCGCAACTCGCGGTCGCCACTGCAGTACGAACGCGCTCCTCAAGTTCAGGAGTCTCGGAACTCTGTAGGGTTGCGGTCGACGCGGCCAACCAGGAAATGGTGCGCACCAACGTGGTGATCATCATCTCTGAGGTTAGAGGCGTGGGCGGCAACACCAACTTGGGGTATACCGTCAGGAGGGTGGCCCCCAAGTTGGGGGACACCGGGGTGGAAGACTCCACGGCCACGCTGATCGGGATGTTCCCGTGAGGTTGGAAAGGAACAGGAGGAAGCGGAGGGGCCCGCCGAGGTGGCGGTACCCGGGTGTAACTGCGACCCCGACTTGGGGCCCCCGCAGTAGGTTGAGTCATATGGTCATCATATGAGGGCACAGCCATAACTATGGGCTTGTCCGGGGGTGGCGCAGTGTGGCGATCCACCCCCGGGGCATACGGGTAGTCCCCGATGCCCAACCCCTCTCGTAGGACCACACGGCCGTCGTGAAGTTCACGAGCGACCCACACGAACTGGCGAAGTGCGCCATCGTCCTTGGGCCCACGAGTGGGGCGGCGCAACTTGTGCTCAATGCTCTCCCACTCGATAAACTTATGGAGCCGGAGCACCTCCTCAAGTAGAGTGAGTTGTCCTGATGAGCATCCCTCAGCAACTAGCTGAGGGGTGAGCTGTTCCAAACCTTGGATGAGCCGGAGGGGGAGATGCCAGAGCATCCCCCGCCGCTGAACACAGGACACCCAGGTCGACATGACCTCGAGGAGCCACTGGGTGGCCAACATGGCCCACACCAGGTGATCAGGGGCAGCCGTCAACATGACGGAGCCGAAGTGGTCAAGCAACCGTGGCAACAACGCCGGGAACCCGTAGGGGACCTCAACTTGAGGCCACCACTCGGGCTTCTTCGGATAGTACTGCTCCTTACTGGCAGCAGACTGTTGAGGAAACTCAAGTTGAGCCGAGGTCACCAAGTAGGGACCTCGCCGGAAGTCTTTCTCCATCCGCACATCAAAGTGATGAGTGTGCGGATCGGCCTCGTGGAGGTACGGTGGGCGAGTTGCCACAGCGTCCCACGTGAAGGTCGGCAAGTCGCCGGGACCCGGGATAGTTCCCCCGCGGTCCACCATGGCCTTGGCACGCTGAACGTCCTCAACTTCCTCATCGTCCAGGAAGTCAAACTGGTCCGTCCTGAAGCCGGCAGGGAACCCGACCCTACGGGGATACTTCTCCCGTAGGCGGTCCCATACCCGGCCCATCGCTGCGCCAAGTCGGCCACAGCGAAGAACAGTCAGCCCCTCCTCATAGAGAGGCCAAGCGGGGTAAAACCACCGCCCCAAGGCCTCACGCGGGACAACTTGTCCCGCCTCCGGGGGAGACCCCGCCGTCAACCCAAAGCCGGGTGACGCGGGAGTCCCGTCCCCCGGAGCGATCGCGGAGCCCCCGCCGGAAGTCCCGGCGGGTGCTGCCCCGTAGGAGGTGTCCTCCATGCGCTCGTCAAGAGAGTCCGTCACCACTCCCGGAGTCGCCATGGCTCTCCCCAAGTTGGGGAGAGACGCTCTGGCTATCGCAGCACGAGACCCGCCTCGAGTTGAGGGGGACTCGGATCGTGGGTATACGGGTGGCCTCCCCAGCGTGGGGCGGCCCAGTGGAAGGTGAAGGGGAGGTGGTGGTGATGGTGAAGTGTGAACTGAGGAGAGCAAGCTGCCGAGTGGGAAAGCTTGAGGAGAGGGGCGGTCAACGTGACCGCCTCCACATCCGTGTTACGTACTCGATGGGGGACAGCAAGTCGCGCCCCCAACGCCGAGACGTGCGTTTACGCACCCCCTCACAGGGCCGACCGGGTCGGTCGGAACTGAGGAGAGGGGAGTGTGGCAGTATTGACCCCCAGGTAGGGGGGCAACACGTGCCATGCAAGGGGCGGCAGGCCACTAGCCTGATCCGTTCCTCCCCCTGCATTTGGGTCCATATTCCCTAAGTTTGGGATAGTTAGCTTAGTAGTAAATCCAACTTGGATTTGAGGGTTTTCTGCATTTATCGTCTTGAATTTTCGTGTGGCCCGGTGGGCAGGTGCTGGGGTGGGAGATTCTGAGTGGCGAGATTCTGAGTGGACCCTGGGGGGATAAGGGGAGGGACAGCGGGGCTTGGCCCTGCGTCCCCGTCCCGACCAAGAAACTGTTGGACCACACACCATCCTCTTGTTTGTCCGTGGGGGGTTTGCCCCACAACAGGGACAGAGTGTGTGCGACTTGCACTTCTTCCGGTTCTCCCCGACACGGGAGGCAGCCCTAGCACACCGCCCCAACTTGGGTGCCGTGGGTGCTTGTGGTTTTTGCCACACTCAGAAAATAAAAAACATCCTCTTACTCCCCTCGGCCTCCTCTACAAGCAGGTATGTCGTGCATGTCTTGAAGTACACGAGCACCTTGAATGTCATCGAGAATGGTCGACATTTGGCCCAGACTAGCTATGTGGTCAATCCGCGTGGCCTGCAGCGGATGCTTGCCTCATGTCGCACATCCGCGGCCCAGGTGTGTACTCAAGCCGCAGACAATGTTGCCAGGTTGCGCGCTGGCTTGGGTGCATGTCATTGCACGATTCGTGCTTCAATTTCGCGAGCTCACTCCTGTTCTGCGCGAGACATGTCCACGTCTTGCGGCGTTTTTGCGTCGAAACTGTTTAATGAATGTGGGCCTCCATGCGCGTTGTAAGGAGGTACAGTCTGTATCCGGTTATATGCGCCCCAGTTGTATGACAGGGGGTCATATAACTGGGAGATTTCCCTCGCACGAGGGAGCAGGACGCTCTCTGAGAGCCCGACTCGTTCCAAGAAGGCACCTCATTGGTGGAAGTGTTAAAAAGGGGTAAAAGTGGGGGTGGGCTACAATGTGCGCAAGGGGGTCATACAACTGGATACAGACTGTATGACGCATGAAATGTGTTGTCATCCTGCCAAACGTGAGACGATCCTGCGGTTTTTCGACGATTTCCGCAGGCTTTTCTGCAGGTGCGGGGCCCTGCGAACAGCTGTTTCGGGTTCTGCGAGGCGTTTTAAGGTACCCGGTGATAAACCCACTGCGCAGTCGCTACGGGGCAGCCGCCACCACCGCAAACGGGTCAGTCAGCTGCCCTCCCCCACCGTCCACACGGCGCGGCCGCCTACCGCGTGCGCCCCGGTCCTAGTAGCACCAGCGCCAGAGGGGTAGCTGCGCCCCCGCCGCCGACGCCGCCACCACCGCCACCACCACCACTGCCGCCGCTGCCGCAGCAACCACCTGGCAGACGCGCCGCTGTGCGGGTCGGACGGAGGCACGGGGGGAAACAACGCGGAGCAACAGCCGTCAGCACGCCGCCCCCTCCTTCCCCCCCCTCACAACGGTACGCCCCCCCCCGCCCCCCTCCCCCGCCCGCCGCCGCTGCCACCGCGCCACCTCTGCGTCGTACGATAGGGTCGGGGGCAGGGCCGGTGGGGTGCCCCCCACCTCCGTCACCCCCACCGTGAGCCTCAGGTGGACCTCACCAAACGCCGCGACGGGCCGCTCATGCCCAAAGCCGAGGCGCCGAAACAGCGCCAGCGACGGCGCATTGTCGGCGAGCACTTTAGCCACAAAGACGCGGACGCCCACGACGGCGGCGGCGTAGGCCATGGCCGCCCGCACCGCCGTGGTCGCCACCCCCCGCCGCCGCGCCGACGGCTCGGCCACCATCACCTCGATTTCCGCCGTCAGCGGCGGAGGGAGCCGCGCGCCCCCTTCCCCTCCTTCCCCTTCCCCTTCCCCCTCTGAAGAGGAAGACCCCCCGCCCCCCCCACCAGCGGGTAGCAGATAAAAGTTGACGTCCCCCACCATGGGCGGCGCGGCCGCCGCGTAGCTGCCGTCCCGCCCCCCTTCGAGGATGATAAACGTGCCTTTGGAAGCGTCGGCCGCCCACGATGCCTGGTTGGCCGCCTCTTCCGCCGCGTCGAGGCGCTCCGAGGCGGTCAGCCGGAGGAGCTCCGCGTCTTGCATCCACCCGTGGTAGGTGGCCACGTGCTCTGGCCGGTATGGCACGAGGCGCACGTCGGGGGTGACGAGGACCGTATCGGCGTTGCAGCGCATGGTGCCGTGAGCGGGGGGTGGGTGGGAAGGGTGGGGAAGGGAGGGGAAGGGGGGGGGGGCGGGCGCAATGGGGGGAGGGGGGATGTGCAGAGCCTCCCGACTCCGTGGAGAGGGGTCCGCGATGTTGATGGATGGGTTTCCAGGATGGGGTCGCGTCGCGCGACCCATCGCCGCGATGCAGGAAAATCTCCAAATCTCCTGCCGAGGCCAGCTGTAAATCTTTTTTTTGTGAGAATTCAACGTCGCAGTGGCCGGCGGGTATAGTGCGTCCCGTAAAAAGAGGACGTGCACATGTCGTGATCATGTCAAATATCGGCCACTGGACCAATCAAACCCACACTGCACGACCTGCGCACGTCCACATTTTACGGGACGCACAATAGCTTCCGCGGTGCTCCACGGTGCACGTCCAGCTATTGATTACCAGCATCCCTCGCAGTACCCACCACTCTACCCTCTAGCATGCAGATGAGAGCTACAAGCACGGGAATGCAAAGCATTAGAAGACAAGATACGGTACATGAAGCATGCATCACAGAATAGGCGAGGATGCACGCGACGATGATCACGCTAGTGTGCCCAGAGCGCGAGCGTGATCGCTCACACCCACGATGACAATCAAAGCAACCAAACATGTCTGCGGCGGCAACAAGCACACAAGAGTGAAACACAGACGTCGTATGTACGAAAAGAATAGCACAACCCACCGGACAACGTACCAGGTCAGTAAAATGCTCCGCCCCGCGTGCACAAAGAGTCGAAGCCTAATGCGCCAAGACAATAGCATCAAAAGCAACGCAACAGCATGTCCAGATCGTGGCGGTGATGACGCCTCACGCGCACTCAGCAATGACACACGGATCCCCCCGCACACGGCCAAGACCGACACAAAAAGAACGATCACGCACGGCCAAGAGAAACCAAGGATCACACCCCACCAAGATGGCTACCACAAGCAAGGTCACACTCACACAGGCAAAGCTCATAAAGTAATAAAGAGAGAAAGTGTACACAAAGAAAAGAGACGCATCTGGTAGCAATCCACGCATAGGATCACGACGTCGTCCAACGTAGACAGCCGCACCCAACGTATGCGTGACGGATCACACTCTCGGAAGCACGCGCGAAGACAAAACAACACCACCAGCACACCCAGCAAAACATCGAACACACGACCATGGACGTGCGACAGAGAGTGCGCACTCCATCAAGCGCCAGGGCGCGCGCCAAGTGGCCATGTGAGCGCCGCACCCCCTTGTTGCGCGAAGTGCGCGCGAAGTGCGCGCGCAAAACGCGCGCCTCCCGCGCTCCATTTGTCGAAAAAGCGACGCCAAGAAGTGTGCACGCTTTTTTCGTTCCGTACCAGAGGCCGACAGTCAAATTGCACCAATGAGAGGTCCGAACGGACGTCGCTGGACTCGACGCACGAAAATCTGCTTGCGGTGTGACGCTCCAGACACGCGTTCGCGCAGGTCGTGCCGGTCGCAGAGGGTCATCGCGGCAGGGCCGCGATGAGGCCGCGATGACCCGAAACGCGGCCTCATCGTGAGGCCTCGAGGTACATCGAGAGGGCGCGATGGGCCGCGATGAGGCCGCGATGCAAAAACAGGACCTTCTGACGATGGGCCCGCCTGTATCAGACACCAGCGCCCGTGTCTTTCTTTGTTGCCCTCTTCCCTCCTCGTCACGGCGTTGCACCCTGGACCGCGACGGTGCTCCCATAACATTGGTACGAAAGCACACAGAGGGACGTCAGACAAGCTGGGGACAACAACCCTTGTAGCAAAGACACCGCACAGTTTGCATTCCCAAAGCATACACACCCCCAACAAATAGCATGCGCCACAAAGTCAGCAAGCGCAGGAAAAGCGCCCCCTGCGTCACAAGAACGAAGGACGCAAGTCGACATTCCCCTCGACAAAACCGCGCACCGCAGACCCTCACAATAAAATCACTTGCCGCCACTACCCAGCCCCCACCCTCCGACATCCCTCTCCCCGTCCCCCCCCCCTTCCCCGTCCCCCGCCCCCCCATCTGTCCACCTCCCTGTCCCCCTCAACAGTCCAGCTCGCTCTGCTACGCGCTGAGCCCCACCCACCCCGCCCATCCCCCCCCCCCCCCCTTCACCCCCCGGCCGCCCAACCCCACCACCCGTGCGGCGCACGCATGGTCCCGCGTCACCGCAGCGGCCGCCTGCCGCCGCACCGCCCACCGGCGGCATGCATACGCTTCCGGGTAGGCGGCGGTGAGCGCAGTGCGGAGCTCGGGCGCCGGCACCCCCGTCCGCGCCGCCCGCGGCGTGCGGCACAGCGCGCAGCGGTCGTCGCCCGCCGCCAGCTGTGACGCGTTGTGCGACGCACAAAAGACGAGGCCGCAGTGCAGCCGACGGGGGGACACGAGGAGCTCGAGGCATACTACACAGGCGGCGTCATGCGCCACGGCGGGCCCGTCGACGTCCATGTGGGGGGGCGAGGGCGGCCACGTAGCGTCGCCCGCCGTTGCCGCCGTTACCGCCGCCGCTACCGTCACCACCGTCGCCGTCGATGCCGCGCCGTTGGTCATTGCGGTCATGGGAGCCACTGTCGCTGCCCTAGAGGACCCAACGGTCACTGCTGACGCTACCGTCGCTGGCCTCGGCCGCTCCACTCCCCCCCATACGACATGTAAGAGGAGGTGGCCCCAGACCCACCGGCGACCCGCCCCCCTTCCAAGGAAGACGACCACCCACGCGTTGCCGGCGGTAGCGCGCGTGTGCGCTGCTTCTTCAGCGCAAGTCCGGCACATATCCGAGCGTCAGATGGTGAGCACAAAAGGCGGCCGCGTCCGCGGGGTTGTCGCGCGCCAGGGCCCCGGCCTCGGCGCCTCGACTAAATCTGGCACAGACACAGTCTCAAACACAAACAGCCTTACCACGAGTCCGACCGTCATGTGGGCCCCCGTGCCCGCCTCGATCAGGTCCCACAGGCCTCACAAGATCACATCAGGCACCTGCCGCCGTCCTAGGAGGTGGAGGTCTGGACGAACGGGTCGGGCCTTGTGGGTGCAACAGGTAAAGAGCCCGGGCGAGGTAGAAGAGAGTTCCCCCCAGCAGCCTCTCTAGATCCTCTTCGCCGAGGACAACGGTCTGGGCAGCCAAAGGGCCAGCCAACTCACTCGTCGAGGGCGAGACCTTGCACATGCACGCGGAAAGAAACACCGACCGCCGTTGCCACTCGGCCATAATCGTCTCGTTGCCAAACAGGGCCGTCGGTGGTTGGTCAGCATCCCTGTCTACCAAGGATATTACGCTCAAGGGTTCCTCCACGTCCTTCTTCCCGACAGAGGTTGTAGCAGTAGGAATGGAGTGCTTGGCCTGAATGAAGACAGCGACCAGCTCGCCGCACGTCGCAACACCTGGCACGTCGTTCAACGCCCGGTAGAAGCAAACGCCGTCCACCGACGCGGCGCCTTTTCGCAGCTTGTAGACAGTCCACAGCATCTCGTCCTCGTCCGCGTGCCCAGCAAGAAGATCGTCGAGAGTGATCGACAACGGGTCTTGTTCCTTCTCACCAGCTCCAGCCAGGAACACCACACCAGAGCTCGCCACAGTGGCGTCCACCAACACCTTGTGCAGCAGCGGGCTCCGTCCCTGGAAGCAAGGGGACTGAGGCGGGCGCCCGTATAATGCCCCTACGGTAATGGACCGCCACCCCGCGGGCCGCAAAGCCCGCGCGCAAGATATCAGGTGCTCCCAGCGGAGAAAAAACAGCTCCCATCCACACCAATCGTACTTCACGGTTGCTCGGAGTTTGTTGCCCTGGTTGTCCTTCTCGCCCTCTGCCGACACAGTGGCTGAGCGGGTGAGGGCCCGGAGGGCACTCCATAGGCAGGAAGGTGATGACACGACCTCGTCGTTCAGCGCGCGTAGGACCAGCGGGATCATGACCGGAGTGAATTTCGACGCACGTCCACGCGAAAGGAAGCCCAAGAAAGACAGCATTGCCCCACGTGAGCCCGTCCAGGGCGGGATTCTTAAACTGCTTCCAGACCTCAGTAGCCGCCTTATCACGTCGGGCCAGCACCTCCATCCTCGTCAGCTTCATCTTGTCCAGGTCCGACGGATCAGCCTTGTCCTTGTTCTTGACAGGGAGCTCATCACTGTCCTCCACATCGACCACGAGGGAGCTCTCAGACACGTCCTCGGCCAAAAACGTGGCAGCAAGCACATGGTCTCGGACGACAGCGTTCTCCTTGGACCACAGGGACGTAAATCCCAGGTCTTTGCCATTCGAGTCGACCACGAGCTTACGCTCCACGCGGTCAAGCATTTTCTGCACAGACCCGTGCATACTCTGCTGAAGCTCAATCGCCAGGAGCTCCGCGGAGCGCCAAACGACGCCGCCCATCATGACCAAGGCAATGGCCATAAAATCTGCATCAGGGCGCACGACATCACGCCAAGCCCCAGTCTGCTGCCAGTTGACCCCAGAGTCCCCGCCAGCACTGAGGCGCATGGCGTCGAGCAAACGGAGCGTCTGCGCCTGTACAGAGCCAGGGGGGATGCGATCCAGGGGCTCAGCTGGCCGTCCGGATGCCGAGCGCTCCGCAAGCATTAGGGAAGACTCCATAGCTGTGCAGCAAGTGAGACCGAGCCTCGAGCCCGCGTCCGACAAAGTGCAGCACTCAGACCTAATGCAGCTGTTGATGTCCAAGCCCAGAACCTCGCACAGGTCGTCGGCGACACCGGTACGAAGCTTGGCAATCTCGTCCACCAGCAGCACGACAACGTCCCTCCTCGTGCCGCGGTTAGCGCGGGCTACCGTCAGCCTCCGCGTCTCAGCATAGACGTCGCTGACGCTGAAACGCTTGAGCTTGTAGTCGGCGTAGAAGTGCTCTAGAAAGAGGGTGAAGTTCTCGGCCGGGTCGTCATCTTCGCCAGCTCGTAATATATATATATATATGGGATGCGCACGTACAGCAGCAGGTAGAGGTTGTTTTGAAGCTCGTCAGTGCGGCTTGCCAGACCCACCTTCTCCTGGAGCTGGACGCGAAAGCTGCCATTGAAGTTGACACCCAGGACGACCACGCCACGACCACGCACAGTGCGGCTCGCTTTCGTCGTCTTCTCATGATCACCCGCAGTGTGCAGGTGCTGAGCAGCTTCACGTAGGAAGAGCGTCTTGCCGCGACCAAAGGATGACATCAGGTACAGAAGCGGCAGGCGCCCAGGCGAAACCGCGTCCTCACCATCATCCGAGTCAAAACCACCATCCGGGTCGGGGACAGGTAGGCTGCTGGTCACATGCCATACCAATTCATCCCAAAAAAAGGAAAGGGCGTCTCCAAGGTCCACACGGGGCCGCCACAGGTGCGGGCGGAAGATGCGGCGGAAATCAGGCGGTGATCGGTCTTGCTGCACGTCGGGATCTCGAAGTAGCTTCAGCTTCCGCAGCGTGCGACAAACAGGTCCTTGGGTTCTTGCAACTGCAGACCGCTCCCGCAGCTCCGTGGCCTGACCTATAAGCTGGGCGGCCGCCAAAGCAAGAGCTCTGCTCTCCGCAGGGTCAGTCGTCGCCTTGGAGAGGCTCATCAAGTCGTCGGCCGACCTCATGCGCTCGTCAGCTTGGCGATCAAGCGCGGCTGGGTCATCTCCTACTTGAGGCATGAAAAAAGGGGTGCAGACATAGACGGCGGGGCGGGTGAAGACGTAGACGGAGACATGGGCGCAGGCGTAGACGGCGGCGTGGGCGCAGGCGTAGACGGCGGCGTGGGCGCCGGCGTAGACGGCGGCGTAGGCCCAGGCGCAGACGGCGGCGTGGGCACAGGCGTAGACGGCGGCGTGGGCCCAGGCGAGGACGGCGGCGTGGGCCCAGGCGTAGACGGCGGCATGGGCGCAGACGTAGACAAGGGTGCGAGCTCAGGTGAAGACGGGGGCCCGGGCGCAGGCGTAGACAGAGGTGAGGGTGCAGGCGTTGACGGAGACATGGGCGCAACCGTAGACAAGGGTGCGGGCTCAGGTGAAGACGGGGGCCCGGGCGCAGGCGTAGACAAGGGTGAGGGTGAGGCGAAGAAGGCGGCGTGGGCGCAGCCGTAGACAAGGGTGCGGGCTCAGGTGAAGACGGGGGCCCGGGCGCAGGCGTAGACAGGGGTGAGGGTGCAGGCGTAGACGGAGGGGCGGGCGCAGGCGTAGACGGGGGAGCGGGAGCAGGTGAAGACGGAGGCGTGGGTGTAGACAGGGGTGAGGGTGCAGGCGTAGACGGAGGCGCGCGTGCAGGTGTAGACGGGGGCGCGGGCGTGTTCAGGGGCACAGACGTGAACGGTCCGACTTCAGCACAATCTCCATCAGGACGCTCACCGCAGGCACTGAAGTCTGCCTGCATGCGACGTGAGACACCCCTTGGTTGCAGCACATTGGGAGGAGGCAGTCTCGGGCGCAAGTCGCGTTGGTGCCGGACACGACATGCCGTCTTCTCTTGTCCGTATCCGCGGGAAGCGGAGGTCTCGCCACGGTCAGGGAGCCGTGACCCGCACCAGGCCGCCCACCACCGATGCCAAGGATGCTACCGGCCTGCACAACCTGCGGCGTGGCCCCGGTCACAAAGCAAACGGCCCCCCGGCGACTCATGGTGCTTGGCGCACGTGGGCGGGAGCGCGGCGTACGTGGGAGGGATAGATCGGGGAAGGGATGGCGTACCTATCACTGCCTTGCGACATTGATCCCGGCACTGTCCCGCGCGCTGTCATGCTGGCATTGGCCGTCCCAGTCCCCCTCCGTAGGGCCCTACCGCCGCTGCTCCCTCGTACGATCGTGGACTCCCGCGTGTGGGTTGTCCCACCTCCGTCCCCCCCTCTCCCTCCCCTTCCCATCCTCCCCGCCTCCCGCCCACTCCCTGCCGACCACACCCCTCCGCTCCCCTCGCCCGCTCCCCCTCACTCCTCCCTGTCTATATCCACGGCCGCCGTGCAACTTTCCCCCCTCGACCCGTCGCCGCACGCATGGCATGCCCGACGGTGCAGCGCGACTATATGACCGCCCGCGCGGCGGTCATCCCAGGACTGGTCGCCGATGTAGCCGCCGCCGCTGAGGCGACCGCCGCCGCGCACCTTGGCGCGACGGCTGCCAGGGACGCCACGGGGGGTGCGCCGCCCCCACCCGCTGCCGACCCTGCCTCTGGCGGCGGTGCCGGTGGCGTCGGTGGTGGCGGCGGTGGCGCCACCACCGCCGCCGCCCGCGTGGAAGCCATCCTGGGCTGGTACCAAGAGGTGCCGACGCTGCTCGACGGCTTGCTACCCGCGGCGGTGGGGCGGCTCGCCGCCGCGGCCGCGGCGGGGCTCCTCCCCCGCGCGACCGCCGCGGCGGAGGGGCGGCTGCCATCAGCGCCACAGGGGCCCCCGCTCGACGAGGCGCCCTTTCGCTTGCTGTACGTTATCAGCAAGGTGCGGGGCGTCAAGGCTGTCCGCCAGTGGCTCCCGGCAGGCGTTCCTGACCTCCGCTCCGTTGTGACGATGCTCCTCGCTGTGGCCCCACCGCCGCCGCCGCCGACGACGACGACGACAACGGCGGCGACGGCAGTGGGGGATGCCTCCCCCCCGCCGGGGTCCCCCCCCCTGGCGGTGCGCTGGGAGACCCACTATGTACTGCTCCTCTGGGCGGCCGCGGTAGCGGATGTGCCCTTCCCCCTCCCACGGATGTTGCCGCCCGAGGCGGTGACGGCTCTCGTCGGCTCGCTCGTCGCCACCGCCGCGGGGCGGGACGTGCGGGCGGGCGCGGCCGTCACCGCCGCGGCACGGCTGCTCGTCCGTGCCGACGGGCGGACGGCGCTGGTGGCCGCAGCCACCACCGCGGCCGACGCGGTCGTGGCGGCCGCCCGCGGCCGGCCCACCGATGGTGACGGCGGCGGCAGCGGCCGTACCGACGCGGCGACCGCGGCGGCGGGGCGGGGCGGCCTGGCAGTGCTGGTGGCGGTGCTCAAGGCGGGCCGCCGTGCGGAGCTCCGCGCCCTCGTCGCGCCGCTGCTGCCCCGCGTCGCGGCGGCGCTGTCGCCCGCAGCCGCTGCGGCGGCGCGGTACCCCTCCGCTGCGGATGGCGACGGTGGCCTGGTGCCGGCAGGGGTGCCGTTTCGGGGGACCTCCGCGCCGGGAGGTGGGGGTGGGGGGTTTGGCTCCACAACGGGCGAGCGGCTGCTGCGCGTCAAGTTTGCGGCCCGCCTGGCGGGGGTGCTCCTGCCGCCCCCGCCGCCGCAGCCGTCGACCGTGGCGGGGGGGGTGCTGCATTTGGGCGGGATGGGCAAGGGGGGGACCACGGCGGTGGCGGGCTACGGCGCCGAGGGGCGGGTGGGTGGCACCAGCGCCATGGACGGCGGGGGGGTACTGCCCGCGGCGGTGGCCCCGGCGGCGGTGCCAGCCAAGCCGACAGGGCCATCAGCGACGTCACCGGTGCGGCCTGCCGGGGGGGGGGGGGCGGTGGCCACGCCCCCCTCTGGGGCACCCCCCCCGCCCCCGCCCCTCACCGACGCGGAGCGGGTGCAGGTGCGCGCGGCAACGGCGGCGGTGCTCGCCGCGCTGGCCGACGCGGACACTGTCGTTCGGTGGGCGGGCGCCAAGGGCGTTGCGCGCACCGCCGCGCGGCTGCCCCCCGCCGCCCGCGCGGCGGTCGTTGCGGCTGTGGTGCGGCTGCTCGACGTGCCCGACGCGCCGCGCGCCGAGCGCGCGTGGCACGGGGGGGTGCTGGCGGTGGCGGAGCTGGCGCGCCGGCGGCTGCTCGTGCCGCAGGGAGGAGGGGGGGATACCCCCCCCGCCGACGGCCCCGATGGGGGCGCCGCCGCCGCGGCGCGGGCGGCGTCGCTCGAGACGGTCTGCGCGGCCATCACCGGCGCCCTCACCTTTGACGTCCGCCGCGGCGCCGCGGGCGTCGGCGACGCCGTCCGCGACGCCGCCTGCTACGCCGCTTGGGCGGTGGCGCGCGCGTACGGCGGCGACGCGACGGGGCTGTACCCGCCCCCCCCCGGGGTGCCGCGGCCTGGCCCCGCGGCGCTCGCGGCGGCCGCGGCGGGTCGGTCCGCGGCTGCCGCCCTCCTCCCTGCCCTCCTGCCCGTGGCCACCCTCGACAGGGAGGTGCACTGCCGCCGCGCGGCGGCGGCGGCGGTGCAAGAGGCGGTCGGCCGCCTGCCCGCCGGCGCGGTGGCGGGGGGGATCCCGCTTGCCGCTGCCGCCGACTACTTTGCCGTTGGCGACCGCGTGACGGCCGCGACGGTCGTCGCGCCGGCGGTGGCGGTGCTGGGGGCGGGGGGGGGGGGGGGGGGTCGGCGGGGCCCTACCTGCGGCCGCTGTTCGACCGCCTCGTCGGTGGCAGCCTCTGCCACTGGGACGCCGACGTGCGGGGGGTGGGCGCGCTCGCGTTGGGCCGTCTCCTTTGTGGGGGTGGGGCGGCCGCTGCCGCCGCCGCAGACCCGGTGGCGGTGCGAGAGACCGCCGCGGCGGCGCGTCGGGTGGTGGTGGCACAGCTGGTGCCGCGCCTGCTCGCGGCGGCCACCGACCGGCGGGACGCGGGCGGCCGCCACGGGGCGCTCCTCGGGCTGGCCGCCGTCATCCCAGTGGTGGGGTGGGCGCCGGAGGTCGGCGGCGGCGCTCGCGGCGACGGTGGCGTGCTCGACGGCGACGGCGCCCCCCTCCCCCCACAAGTCGTGTCCCCCGCGACGCTCGCCGCGATTGCCGCCCTCCCCGTCACTTCCGCGGCGCGAGGCTGGTTTGGCGGCGCTGCTGGCGGCGCGACGCGTGGCGCCGCCGCGGCCGTCGCCGCGGCGGTCGCGGCGCTGGGCACCCCGCCGGGGGCGGTGCTTGGCGCCGCGGGCGTGCCGCCCGCGGCCGCGCTGATTGCCGTCTTGGCCGCCGCCACCCGCCGCTCGACGCGGGATGAGCACGAGACGGCCGCCGCGTGGGCGTCAGGGGGGGTGGTGGCGGCAGCCGCCGCAGCGGCGGCCGCGACCGGCGGGGAGAAGGAGGGGAGGGGCGCCGACGCTGCTTTGCAAGTGGCCGCCGCTCCTACCACATCTCGAAACGCTGGTGACGGTCACGGCGACGGCGACACGGCCGACGCGGTGCTCCGCCTGGCGTTGCGGTCGCCCCTCGAGGCGACCGCCGCGGCGTTGGCCACCCTCTACGCCGCCGCCCCTCGCGGTGTGGTGGCCGCCGCGACCGCTGCGCTGGCGGGCGCCATCGACGGCGCGCCCCTCCCCCCCCCCCCTGTGGGCGCCATCCCTGCTGCCACTGCTGCTGCCGCTGCCACCGCCGCCGCGGCCGTTGCCGACGAAGACACGCCCGCGCGCCGCCGCGCGGCGGCTGTCACCGCGGCGGTGCTGGCGCCGCACCTGGCGCCCGGCGGGGACGTGCCGCCCGCCGTCCGGGCGGTGGTCCTGAGCGCCCTCTGCCGAGCCGCGACGGGCGCCGACACGGCCGCCGGGGCGGATGCGCACCTGCGGCGGCTGGCGTGCCGGGCGCTCGGCGCCTGCTTTGGCCCACTCCCCGCCACCGCCGTCACGGTCGCCGCCGGCACGGCCGCCGCCACCTCCGCCGCGGTCGCGGCCGACGACCGCACCGAGCTGCTGCCCGCGCTCTCCGCCCTCACCTCCGCCGCCGCCGACGCGGCGGTCGACGCGCGGGGGGATGTGGGCTCGTGGGTGCGGGAGGCGGCGCTGCTCGCCGCCGCCGCGGCGGTTGCTGCCCGCGGCGCGGCCGCGGCGGCAGGTGGTGGGGTGCTAGCCACCCCCGCCGCCGCCGACGCGGTCGCCGCCATTGTCGCGGCGGTCGCCCGGCAGGCCGCCGAGCGCATTGACCGCACCCGAGCGGTGGCGGGGGTGGCGGTGGGGGCGCTGTCGGCGGCGACGCTGCCGGCTGGGTCGGCCGCCGCGGCGGTGGTGGCGGCGCTGGCCGCCGCGCTGCCGCCGCCAGTGGCGGGGCGGCTGGCCGAGCCCGACGTGGCCTACCCCGCCGCCGCCGCGCTGGTCTTCCGCTCCCTGGGCGCGCCCGCCGACGGTGGTGTCAATGGCGGTGGTGGTGGTGGGGATGACGGCGAAGGTGGCGGTGACGGCGACGGCGGCGACGGCGGGCCGCCCCCGCTGCCGCCGGCCGTCGGGCGGGCGGCGCTGCGGGGCCTCGCCGCCTCGGCTGCCGTCACCCGCTGCGCGACCGCCGCGCCCGTCATGCGGGCGCTGACTGCCGCCGCGGTGGCGGCTCCGCCCGCCGCGGTCTCGGCCATGGCAGACGCGCTGGTGGCCGACGCGTGCGGCGGCGCCGGCAAAGACGGCGCCGCCGCCGCCGCCGCTGCCGCAGCTTTGTTGGGCACCCTCCTCGCACGGGGGGCCCTCGACGTGGCGCTTGCAACGGGGCCCCCCTGGGCCCCCGCCGCGGTGGGGGTACTGGCGCGCCGCCGCGGCACCGCGGGGGGCGTCGCGGCGCTTGCCGCGGCGGGCGCCGACGTTCGGGCGCGGGCGCTGGGCGCGCTGGTGGCGCGCCTGGGCGCCCCACGGGGCGGGGGGGGGGACCGCGCCGACGTGGCACGCGCGCTGTACCTGCGGCTGCTTGCCGAGGGCGCCCTGGGCGGTGGCGGCGGTGACGACGACGAGGAGGAGGAGGAAGAGGAGGAGGAAGAGGAGGAAGATGAAGAGGACGATGGGGAGGCCGCCGGGGGGGCCGCCCGCGCCGCCACGCTGCTCGCCGATACGCCGTGGGAGGTGCTGGATGCGGCAGCCGCGGCGGCCGCGGCGGCGCGCGTGCGCGAGGCGCTCGAGTTGCCGCTGCCGCCGCCGCCGCCGCGACGGCGGCCGGCGCCGCCCGTGACCACGTCAGCGGGGCACTGAGCGGGGCAGACCGGGGGCCGCGCGGCGTGCTGCCGTCTCGTGGCACGGCTGGCCGCTCCTTGCGGGGCGGGGTGGTGAGGCGGGGGGCGCGAGTTTGTCACGGCGGCCGGTGGGCGGCGCCAGGATGACCGGCCGCCCGCGTAGACGTACAGAATATAGGCGCAAGAGGCAGAGCAAACTGTGGGTAACGCGACGTGAGAGTGACTCAAGGCGCCGAGCAGCGCGCCGAAGAGTCAACATGCGCATCATCCGAGAGGACGACGGCCAGGCCCTACGGCTTGACGGACAGCCACAAACACAGGCGGAGAAAAGAAGAACAGACGGCAACACCTCACGTGGATGGGAAAAACAGAGAAGACGAACCTGGACGCGGCGTGCCGCTGAGAGCGACTGGCCCCTCCCCGGGCGCCCCCCCCGCATGTGCGCCGCCGCCCGCTGTGACGTGCCCGCCGAATGCCGCTGTGGCGCCCGCAATCGGCCGCGAGGGAGGGGGAGCCGCCGGCCCGCGACTTACTCTGGCCGCTCGCACCTCGCCCCCCCCCGGCACTTCTCTCTCTCCATAAGTCATTTATGATGTTTTTGTTGACCGAGAAGTCAACGCCCCCCTGCTCCCCTCCCACCATCGCCGCATGCCGCGGACGGTGCCGTCCGCACCGACACGAACGACGGCTGCTGCAACTGCCGCGGGGACCTGCGTCAGTAGGCAGCGGGGGGTCAAAGCGCCAGCAGTGCGCCGATTGGACGTGGGACCTCCGCCAGAGGCAGCGCCACGGCCAACGGGGCGGCCGCCGGCGACCGCCGGGCGCGCCGGCCAGCGATGGGGCGGCCACCGGGGGTGAACCGAGGGCGGCACTCACGCCCAGTACCGCGCCGTCAATCAGTGGAGGCCATTACGGATGCCGCGAGACGGGCCGCGCCCCACGGGTGCGCAGACGTCCCTTCCCCACAGCGGCTGCCGCCGCCACGCCACAACGCAGGTCGCGGCCGTCACTTCCCCCGACCGCCGCCACGGCCCCTCTAGCACGCTCGCCGCTGCGGTTGGTGACGGCAGCGCGTGGCCGCCGAAGGCGTGTACATCCCGCCAGCGGGCCAGGAGAAGTCCAACAGCTAACCGGGGACAGCCCCTCCCGATCGCACACCCGCCCAAACCCCAGGCCAGGCTGTGGCGCTGTCGGTGGCGGCGCGGCACGGCGCGGCGGCCACGTCCGCTCCTCCTCCCCGCCCCCCCACCCCCCCCAGGCCCCGCGTCGAGTGCTCACCCCTGCTCTCCATGCTTGCCCGCCATGGCCGCCGCCACCGCCGGACACGGCCCCACCCCCCCCCGGGCGGTCAGGGCGCGCTCAAACGCCGACACGGGCACGTCCACGGGGGACGCATCTGCCTCGCCCCCGTTTGGGCTGGCCGCGCCCGCCGCCTCCCCTGCCGCCGCCGGCCGCTTGCTGCCCGGCCGGTGGAGGCGGGCGGCGAGGCGGGCGGCGCGGCGGCCAGCACGCCCACTCCCCCGCGCGGCCGCCGCGGCGGCCGCCTCCTCATACGCCGCCCGCCGCAGGAGGAGGACAACCAGGCGCGCCCACCGACCCCGCTGCGTCGGGCAGTAGGAGCGCGTTGGGAGGGCGGCGGCCCGCCAGGGCGGCGACGGCAGATGGTCGGCAACGGCCGACACGCCCGGCAGGTCGCGCACCGACCGGATGACGCCGCCCACGGCGGCGGCAACGCCACTGCCAGCGTCGCCCAGCCCCGCGCCAAGGTCCCCGACGGGAAGGTCGACGGTGACGAGGGCGAGGTTCAGCCGCCGCCGCGCGGGCACAAACCGGCGGGTGGTCGCCGGCGGCAGGGGCCAGTCCCAAAACACGCGCGCAGACAGCGCCTCGGCGGGGGTGGCGTGCACGCGGGACCGCCAGGTGTGGGCAAACGTGGCCCGCGCGGCGGCGGCGAGGCACAGCAGGTAGGCGCCCTTGTGGTGCATGCCCAGCGACGACGCGTCGCGGTGGAAGAAGCGCTTGATCGTCCGGAGGGGCTCGATGAACAGGTTGCCCGACCGGTCG
The DNA here is from genome assembly GCA_009829735.1 of Pyropia yezoensis. Taxonomy (NCBI): domain Eukaryota; phylum Rhodophyta; class Bangiophyceae; order Bangiales; family Bangiaceae; genus Pyropia; species Pyropia yezoensis. The sequence goes on from CM020620.1 coordinate 23,373,258, forward strand.
ACCAGCACCGGCGTGCCCGTGTGGGTGTACCAACGCATGGGGGGGGACTTGGTGATCACGTCGTTGGCCGCGAAGATCCGCCAGTGTTCGGGCAGCCAGCGGGTGGCTAGCGCGGCGTATGCGGCGTTGCCCCCTTTGGGCGAACCAAAGGTCGTCACCGACAGCCGAAAGGAGGTCGGCGGCCGCGACGGGGCGTTGCTGCCATCGCCGGCACCGCCGTCCCCACCGCCACCACCCTCACTAGCGTCGTTGGAATTGCTCCCAGGACGGGGTCTCGCCCGTGCCGCCTCGGCTGCCGCTTCAGCCTCTGCCGCCGATGCATCCCGCGCCTTTTCCACCCCCGCCTCCCCCGCAACGGCCGTCCTCTCCCCATAAACGACCTGCAGGTGGAGCGCACAGAGGACGGCCAAGGCGCCGCCGAGGCTGTGGCCGACAATAAACCACGGGCGCAGGGGGTCGGCGGCGCGAAACGCGCGGAACTGGGACTCTACATCCCCACGGACGGCGGCGTAGGCGCGGGCAAAGCCGGCGTGGATGCGCGCCTGCCGCCACAGGGCCCCCTCCTCGACGCCCTCGGCCGAGGCGCCGTCGACGTCGGCGTCGTCCACCCGATACGCACCGCCGCCGCCGCCCTCACGGACGCCCGTCGGCACAGGCGACGTGTCAGCGGCAGTGTGCACCCGCGGGTCCCTCCCGGGCGCCTCCCCCGAGGCGTCCGCCCCCCCTTTGCCCGCCCGCAGGCGCACAGCCATGGCGACCACCTCCTCACCGAGGGCTTCCCCCACCGGCAGCACCCGCACGGCAGCGTCCGTCCGAAGGTTTTGCCTGCTGCTCGTCCCCCGAAAGGCAATAACAAAGCGGTCGTCGAGCGCAGCCATGACGGCGTGCGTGTCGGTCGCGGCATCATAGATGCGATGCGTCGCGTCGATTCGGTCGTGGGCGCCCCACGTGACCGTCGGGCACGGGCAGATGGCGGGCGGGGGGGGCACCATGTACGCCATCCACGCCAGGTTGAGCATCCGCGCTTGCGTTTCAAGTACAAACGTGCGGGGCTGGGAGAGGAGGAATCGGCGGCCACGGCCGCTGCGGCTGACTTGGCGAGCCATGCCACTGCCGCCGCTACTGCCATCACCGCTGCCCCCCCTGATCGGGAAACCCTCCCCCGCCGGTAGCCGCGCATGGCGCTCCCGCAGGCGCGTACGCATCATCGTCGCGCACGTGTGAGCCTCAACCGGCATGCGGTGGATGAGCCCCCGCCAGCCAACCACATCGGGCGGTAGGTTGACCACACCCTCCACAATGGCGTAGACGAGCACGAGCACCTTGGCGGGGATGACCATCCCGAGCGGTTCCGCCAGCCACAGCGCCGCCCCCGTGCGCGCAGCGAGCGTCGGCAGCCCGTCCGGGGCGAGCGCCGCTGCCGCAGCTGTCGCAGCCGTCACCGACAGCACCACAAGGTTGACGTGGTGTCGGAAGGAGCGCCACCCTACGTGTTTGGTCCGCATGAGCGCGTAGGGCACCCCCGCGAGAGCGCCCGTGGTGCAATACGCCTCAAATAGGATCCATGCGAACAGCGCCACCTCGACGGTAATGACCACACACGCGCCCGCAAGGTTGATGGGGAGTTTGGTCAGGCTCGGCGCGGGCGGGGAAGCCGCCCGGGCCTCACGGTACAGGTATGCGACCGGGGCAACGGGAAACACAGAGAGCGCCAGCCGCGGGCGCGGGCGTGCCGTCGACAGCCCCACCCGCAGGGCGGTGTGAGCGGTGAGCACCGCCAAGCGGGGCCCGTAAAACCGCAGCCGCCGGCCTTGACCCGGGAGCACCCGGAACGAGGCAGTGCTGGTGCCAACGTACCAAAACATGAACGCCGCCCACCCATTGCTTGTCATGGACGCAGACCACGCCCCCAGTCGATGGACGGCAGAGGTGGCGGCCGCCGCGTCGGCGGCGGCAAAGCCCCCCGGCGACCCGTCCAGCACTCGCTGCAGAGCCCCGAGCACCAGGTACGCATCCACTTCATGGGTGGGCGCGAGGAAGAGCGTGGCCGCCCACAGCAGCGCCGCCGCCCACAGCTGCTCGTCTGTGCGGGCCGAGCACGGCAGGCCCGCGACGCGGACAGTAAACCAGGCGGCCGCGACCGCAGCAGCGGCCGTCATGACCGCCGCCGCCGCAATGTGGCAGACGAGAAGACCAGCAGGAAAGACGCCGACGGACACCACAACCGGGTCGGCTGCACTGGCGCCCTCGACGGGGACAAACGCGCCAGCGGCGCCAACGTCGGGAAAGAACGACAGGCGCGCCGCGTACCGCCCGCTGGCGAGCACCCCCAGCGCCACCGCGTACGCGACGGCGGCCAGGTGCGTCACCAGCGCACCCCGCTCTATGTGGATGAGGGCGCGCGCCGAAAAGACCTCGAGCTTGGTCCTCGGCATCGCCTCGTCGCCGTACCGCACGTCCAGGTCGCCGCGTGCGGCGCGGCCCGATGGGCTGTTGTCCCGGCCGCCCCAGCGGGGACGGTGCGGGCGCCAGTCGCGCCGGGGACGGCGGCGGCGGCGGGCGCCGCCACTGCTACCGACGCCATCGGGACTGCCGCTGTCCCCGGGGTGTGTGGTAGGGCTAAGCGCGGCGTGGCCGCTCGACGCCGTCGCCAAAGGCGGCCGCGGCCTCAACGTTGATGATTTCGCTGCGCCAGCTGGCGGCACGCCGGTCTGTGACGCCCGCGGCTGGTCCCCCCCTGCCGGCAACGCCGCTTCAAGGTCGGCATCGGAGCCGCCCTCCCTCGACGAGTCGCCCTTGTCGAGGCTCCGCTCGTCCGCTGCACCCTCCTCCTGCCCCCCTCCAGAATCCCCCCCCGAGGAGCTGCTGCCGCTACTCCAGCTGCCCTCCTCCTCCCCCCAGTCCGAGTCAGTGTCGACCGTCTCGGATTCATAGCCCGGGTCGTGCTCTCGTTCCACGACCGACCCGTCGGCGTCGGGCACCCCAAAGTGGCCAGCCAGGGTGTGTGCCACCCGGCAGGTGGCCATCCACCGCGCCGCCCGCGGGTTGAGGGCACCACCATCCCCGCCGCTGCCCCCCCCGTCGATGCCGTCCCCGCCTTCTGACGGGTGGTGCATCGGCGGGCCGCCCGCGTCTCCCGCCCCGTCGCCGCCGTCACCGTTGGGGCCGCCATGAAGGCTGTCGCCCGCATCTTGTGGCGCGGGTTCCCGTCGCACCAGCCGTTGTAGGGTAGCCAGGACGTTCATGTGGCCCCCGGGCTGACCAGGGCACCGCGAATAGTGGGAGAGGCGGGGGACGAAAGAGCGACCAAGTGAGGGGTGGAGGGGGGACGGGGTGAGGTGAGCAGATAGAAGGATTACGCTAAGGATGGGAAGAGAAAGGAGCAGGCCGCTACGGGGTTGGGAACTGTAAAATGGGCGGGAGGCGTGGCACCTGCAGTGGGAACGGCGCCTGGACAAACCTCCCTGCGACGCGGAGCGCAGGAAATGGGGGGAGAGCTCGTGGTGAACGACAGCACGTGACGTGGCCCATGTAAATAGAGCACCCGAACCTCGCTTGCGCAAATGGGGACCGTTGAAAATCACGAGGCCGCATCGCTCGAAGTTTGTCACACGGTCACGAACTGTGGCTTTGCGCAGCGCTAGCGATGCGTCGAGCCTCACTTTTGGAAACTCTACATGAACGAGAATAAAATACTTCACAGCTTTGAATATTGTACACACAAAAACTATCTTGAAGCTGATGGGCTCATACCAATGCGTAATGTGAGCAAACTCAACTGAGGAGACGCTATTGGGCAGCCGAAACGGGATTTCCAATAAATCAGATCAGGTCTGGCCTTCGGCGACGAGCACAGTGACTTCAAATACAGCCCTGGAACAGACTTGCAACTCTAATGAACAGCCACTGTTACCACGATTACGTCGCAGAAAAGGCCGATCTGAAAATCACGAATCTGCTCACCGGACTCCTTCCAAGATCAATGAAACAGTCGGCTTTGCGCATGGCTTAGTTGATGCACCAATCGGTTCATGGGCATACTCCGTGACTCGCAACTACCATAACTGCCTCCTACGATAAGCGGCTTTCGGCTCGAATACACCCACGCGATTTCCAATGTGATCTTGTTGAGTTTCTATGTACGTACATGCAAATCGCCTGAGTGCTTCTACAGCCAACAGTGGGTTTTCACGATGAATTTTGCATCGAGGGGGTTCCGCGCTCAAGGCGCGAACGGTGGCAGATCATGGAAGCGCTCGCGCCTACCCTCGCGACAACAAGACGGCACCGCTCTCCCCCACCGCTGCGAAGTGGGGCTCAAACCAGGTACATAGTGCTATGTACCTTGGAGCCATAGGCGGCGGGGGGCTCGCCGTGGGCGGTGCTACCGCTGCGGGCGGCCGCCGCCGCCACCACCGCCGCCGCCGCCACCGCCGCCACCGCCGCTACCACCGCCACGGCCGCCACTGCCACGGCGCCGGTGCCGCCGGCGTGGCCGTCGCCCCCGCCCTTTATGGAGGGGACCGGGGGGCAAGCAGATGGAAGGAGGGGGGGGGGGGGGGGGGGGGGGGTGGACGCGGTGGGTGTCGTGCGGGGGGGGGCAGGCTGGCCGGCCGCCGCAACGCGTGGTGCCACGCCCACTGGTGGATCTGGGGGGAAAGCAGGCGTGCTTGGGGGGGTGGGGAGGGGCAGCGACAGCGGCCTTTGCGCTGATGCCGTCGGTGGCGGCGGTGGGGCCGCGCGGCGACGACGGCAGCGGCGGCGGCGGCGGCGGCGGGGCGACGGGCCAGCGGCGGGGGGGTGGGGAGGGTGTACCCCCGCTGCCCACGACGGTGCCGGCGAGGTGCCCGACGTGCCGCCGCTGGTGGGGACACGCTCGCTCGCCGCTGCCGCCCTACCACACCTCGCCGCCGCCCCTGCCGCCCGCGTACCGCCGCAGCTAAGGAGGTGCGGCCGCGTCCCCTCGTTTGCCCCACTGCTCCCTCCGCCAGGGGCAGCGCCAGCCAACCCTCCCCCCCCCGCCCCCCCACCCCCAGTCTGCCCCTGTCCACGCCCCTGTCGGCATGCCCAAGCCCCTGCCCATGACCACAGCCCTGTCCCCACCCCCCCCCCCCCCGGCAGACTCCGTCCACCCCCCCCACCCCCCCCGGCCGGCCGCCGCCGCCGCCGCCGTCGCCGCCGCCTGCTGGGCGTAGTGCATATGGGTAGAGGCGCGCCAGCTGCGCCGCATGGTCGCACGACAGGTCCACCTCTTGCCGCCGGTGCGACGCCACCTACGCTGCCGCCGCCGCCGCCGCGGCCTCCGCCGCCGCCGCCGCCGCCGTGGCCTCCGCCGCCGCCGCTACCGCCGCCGCCGCTGCCTCCGCTAGGGCCACCACCGCTGCCCGCGGCGGCGGCGCCATTCCCCCCCCCCCCCCCCCCCCCCCCCCCAGGCGGCGCACCCCTTGGCCCGCGTCCTCGCCCTCCCCCGGCGGCGGTGGCGGCCACCCCCACCCCGCGTTCTCCCCCTTCCCCGGCGGCGGTGGCGGCCACCGCCTGTGCCAGCTGGGAGGTGACCACCTCCGCCCGCTGCGCCTGCTGCGTGTGCATCAACTGCATGGCTCCGCCTGCGCCTGCGCCTGCGCCTGCGCCTGCGCCTGCGCCTGCGCCTGCGCCTGCGCCTGCGCCACGACGCTGCCTCCACCGCCCAGGTCTGCCTCGACAGCCGACGCCGGGGAGCCCGGGGGGGCTTGTCGAAGCCCCCCCCGCCGCGGCCCCGCCACCACCGCCGCCGCCCATCGCGGCGGCGGCCGCCCCCGGCCCACCCCCCGCCGCAGCCGCAGCAGCAGCGGCAGCAGCGGCCGCCACCTCCGCCCGGCGGCTGGCAGCGCAGCCGACACCGCCGCTGCGGTGGTGGCCAGGCGCCCAGCCTGCCCCGCCGCCGCCACCGCCGCCACGCGCCACAACCTTGCGGTCCCCCGCCGCGGGCGAGGCGACCAATGATGATGACAGGGGTGGGGGTGGCGGCCGGGGTGGCGGTGGCGTCCGGGGGTGTGGAGGAGGCAGCGGCGGTGGTGGAGGTGGGGTTGCCGACACGGGGACGTGCCCGCTGCCCCCTTCACCGCCCCCCGACGCTGCGGCTGCCACCGCCGCCGCGGCTGCCGCCGGTACCGCGTGCCGAACGGTGACGGCCGCCGCCTGCTGGTTGGCAGCCGCGGCTTGCTGCTGCTGCAGCGTGGTGGCGGCCGACGCGGGCACCAGGCGACGGGGTGCGTGGCCGTGGCCGTAGCCGCCGCCGCCGCCGCTGCCGCCGCCGCCACCGCCACCGCCACCACCTCCACAACCACTACCACCGCCACCGCCGCCGCCGCCCCGGCCAGCAGGGTCGTCGCGGTGCACCCCCGCAGCGGCGCCGCTCCTCCCCCCCCCCCGGGAGGACCCCCCCCACTCCCCCCACCACCACAACCTTCACAGCCGGCAGTGGCAGCGGAGCCCCCCCCCTCCTGCGGCTCGGGCAGCCGCAGCGCGCGGAGGCGCTCCGTCGGCCGCAGCGGCGGCGGCGGCCGCACCCCCGCAATCGCCGCGAGCAGCGACGGCGGAGGCAGGCCAATATCCGCCGCCATCAGTGGTGGCCGCAGCGGCCGGCCGCGAACACCCACACTCCCACCAGCGGCGGCGGCCGCGGCGGCGGTGGCGGCGGCGTTGCTAATGCCGGCGGTTAACACGCCGCTGCCGCCGCCGCCGCCGCCGCCGTCAGCCGCCACCCCGTGGGATAGCAACGGTAGCGGCGGTGGTGGCGGCGGGGGCCGCAGGCCGCCCCCCCCAACCCCTGTCGTACCTTCCCCTCACCTCGCCGCCATCCTACTCATACTCGTCATAGCACCAGCCATGAACATCAGGAAGCTCTCCGTACTGGATGCCCCGCACCTGCTCGTACAGCGCCGAGAAGCGGGGGCCCACCACGTCTGGGTCGGCGCCCACCGCCTCACCCACAATCATGACAGTGCGAGTGGGGGTAGGGCATCGCGTGAGGCGAGGCACTGTCGTGTCCCAATTGTGACCGAACATAGATCAAGAGGGATGGCGATGGGGGGGGGGGGTTCGTGCTCCTTGGTCGCCTCTGGGTGGGGGATCCGCGAAAGACTCACACTCATGCGGGGACGAGGCAGCAGCAGCGGCGGCGGGGGAGTGGGGGGAGGGAGGCCGGCAGCCCTGCCGACGTCCCGTCGAAGGGGAAGCGGGGGATCGTCGCGCCGGCGGCCACCTTGGTCGGCGACGGCGTTGTGAGAATACAAGTAGTGCGCCAAGTCGGCGACGCTCATGCTTGATTACTTCCCTCCGTGTAGCACATGTACTGTACAGAGACATAACTCACAGGCGTGCCGCCGCCGCTGCCACCGCCACCGCCACCGCCACCGCCCGCCACTGGCGACGGCGTTCCCGCTGGCAGAGGCGGGCGCAAAGCCGCCGCCGGCAGCAGCGCCCCCCCCAGCCCCCCCGCCACCGCCACCAGTGGGAGTCACCGCCGATCACCAACGCCACAGTCGGTGCGTCGCCGCCGCACGCAGCCCCCCCACGGCCTCAGTGGTGGTCATCGGCTGGCCTCGCGTTGGCAGGGGGCCCGGCGGGGAGGGATCGCCCTCCCCGCCTAATTGACGCCCCCGCCCCCCACGCGGGCGTGCCGACGCGCCCCCCCCGCCCCGCCGCCGCCGCCGCCGCCGCCGCCGGACGCAGGTCGTCGTCGGCGCCGTTGGGAAAGGCGGCAGTGCCCATGAAGACTACCCACAGCCCCCAGAGGGCACAGGCGGAGGAGCCGTCCCGGCTTCCCGGCCCGCTGGGGAAGCCCTCGAACGCCCCACACGCCACCGCGTACCCAGCGATTTGTTCGGACCGCCGCGCAGGCAGCGGCGGGCGTAGAGGGCGACCGCCAGCAGCAGCCGCTCCACGCCCCCCTCCGTCGCCCTCCCTGGCGGCTCAACCGCCTCGCCGCCGCCGCCGCCGCCGCCGACGACGTCAATGTCACCGCCGCCGTCCCGACTGCTGCCGTCGCCGTCGCTGTCGCCGTCCCTGCCACGGAGCGGCAGGAGGGAGCCGCTGACAGCATCGTACATAAAGCCCCGGGTTGACCACCCAGTTGGGCGGCTTCCCCGCCCGCGTGTCGGACGTGATGGTCACCGCCGCACCGCCCGCGGCGGCGGCGGCCGCCCTCAGCGCCGCCACCGCGTCGCCCACCCACCCGACGTCCTCGTCGATGAAGACAACGTTGTAGCAGGCGGTCAGGACGGCGGCCGCGCCGCCGGCCGCCGCCCTGCGGATAGACCGCGCCACAAAGGCGGGTGTAACAAAGCAGGCACTCCCCCCGGTCGTGAGGCGTCGGGGGGGTGCGGTCCCGTCCACCGCGCCCACCACGGTTGCCGTCGCCGTCCCCGCCGCTGCCACCGCCGCATCCGCTGCTGATGCTGCTGCCGTCGCTGCCGCGGGCGCCACAGCGTCCGTGCCCGCGTCGCCGCTGCCCACCCGCACGGCCATGGACGGCGGCGGTGGCTCCGCAGCGGTCGCCCCCCCCCCTCCCCCCCCCTCGCGCAGAAAGGCCGCGACCCCCGCCGGCGGCGGCCAGCGTCAGCACCAACGGTGCGGTGCGGCGGTAACGGCGGCGGGGCGGGGCGGGCGGTCAAGGTGGCAGCGAATGTGAGGGGCGGGGCGGGGAGGGGCAGGCGGCCGGGCGCGCCCGCCCGGCACAGTCGCCGCCACAGCCGTCGCCGCCGCCGACACCGCGGCCACCGCGGCCGCCGTGGCAGCTGCCCGGCGCCGTCGCCTTCGCCACTGTCGCCGCTGCAAGGGAAGCGGACTGGACACCCCAGAACTGGTACCGGTGCTGGCGGATGAGGGAGGCGAGGGGGACCGCCCGATGGAGCCGTGGCATGGGGGGGAGGGGGGGGGAAGGGGCGCGCCGACGCAACCGCCGCCGCCACTGCTGTCGCCGCCGGCGCCGCCGCACGCCGCCGGCGCCGTCGCCACTCGGGGGCGGCCCCCGCCGCCGCCCGCACTCGGGCCCCCGCCGCCGCTGCCACCGCCGGCAACCCGCCGCAACTCGAACAGGGGGGGGTGGGTTGGGCGGCGGGGCGGTGCGGCGCGAGCACAGGGACGAAAATGCGTAGGAAGCCTCCCCCCCACCCCCGCACGCACGCGCACGCGCGGCGCGCGGTGGCCGCCACGCCGGGTCGCGGACCGCCGAGCGCCACTCGGCCTGCGGCGGTGGCGGCGGCGGCGGGGGTGGCGGCTGTCGCGGCCGGGGGTGGGGTTGGCAGCGATTGTGGGGGTGTGGAAGCGGGGGGGGGCAGGGAGGGCAGAGGGCGGCGGACGCGTGGGCTGCACCAAGCCGGGAATCCCACGTGGTGCGCGGTCAGTCGCTGGGGGTCGCGCGGGTGCGACTCGCTCCCGCAGGTGGGTGGGTCCCCGGCGTGGTCCGCTCCAGCCGGCGCCGCCACAGTGGGGAGCGGGTTGTGCGCTGGCTGGTGAGCCGGAGGACGGTATCCGCCCCAACCCCCTGCCCACCGAGGCACGCCCGACGCGGTCGCGCGGTACCTCATCATGAGACCCGTTCCAGCGTCGGCGGGAAAGGAAAAAGCAAGCGAGGTCTGTAGGACAGGCGCGGCCCAAGGCTGACCTATTTTGGTGAGTACCTACCAGTAAAAATAGAAATAGGTAAACAAGGGCATCCCGACCTAACCCGGCCGGTCGCGCTCCCAACCTTCAACGTCTCTCCGCCGCGCCTCGCCCGCGTGCGGGTAGCGGCAGACGCCACGGTGACCTCCACCGCATCCCTACGATGGCGCAACCCCGCGGACGCCCCGGGGGGAAAGCACGCGCTCATTGGGGCGGAGGAGCTCCAGCTGCTGGAGCGGCCGCGGGTGCGCCGGGCGGGCCACCGTGTGCAACGCTCGGCGGCAGATTCAGATCTTGAACGGGCCCACCCGCGGGCGCCGGGCTTGGCGGCGACGGTGGCGGGGGGCGACCGAGTGGAGGAGGGCGGGGAGGGCACCCCATCACTTGGTGCGGCGGGGGTGACGAGGGGCGGGGAGGGGGGGGGGGTAGGGGGCTTGCCATGATGCCGAGGCAGATCACCGCCGACGGTGCAGTTGACAGGTGGTGTCTGTCCTGAGCACAGATGCACAGTGCATGACACCTTCTCGCCCTCTTCTTATAGACCGCCTCCCCTCGAGCGGGCCCGCGCGCCTCCTTCCGTCCCGTCGCGACTCGCCAAACTTATTTCAACTGCGACGGAAGCGTAGCTTCAAAATATTCAGCTTTGGATAAAACATGACATGCACACTTTGGTTGTTGAGAATGTTCGAACGAAACATGCTCAAAATAGAAAGAAGAGTTGCAAAATGTGGCTGTCGGGGTCCAGGCCTCGTGTCCTTCGAGGCAACCTGTCTTTCCCAGCAGGCTCTCCTGTAACATATTGGGTGTTTTCGTCGGTGAGGTGTGAAAGAGTCCGCCGCTTCTTCCAGTGAGGAAAACCAGCTGCATTATATTAGGAACAGACATATCCTAACTAAAGTTCCTAGACGAGGGGTCGTGTTTAAAGGGGTCGTGATCACCCACGTGCACCGGTCTGGAGTGTGATGGGCCCTCGACAGCCGCTCCGCACCTTGCGCTCATGAGTGGCTACCCGTGGCCCAGCAGTTCACGAGATTCGAGGAGTCATGTCGATCTCGGTCTCTACCCTGGGGTGTCGACCGCGCCAGGTGAGCAATCCTGCAAAGGCACGGCATGAGGACGTCATTCATTCAGCAGTGCCAGCGATACGGCCGACGAAGCTGATTGGCGGTGATAGCACGGTCTCAAGGATGACAGCTACGGCGAAGCCTGCCTGACTGATTCGCCAATCATGAGGACAAGACTTCATTGAACGATATCTCGAGACGGCGCTGTCTGCACTGCTTCCTGGGATAGAATGGCAGGCAACAGCGGGATAGGACGTAAAGGAGTTCTAATTAGGGGTAGGACGCCCTGTGGGTTCCACGCGGGTATCAAACAAGGGTATTGCACGTCCGCCGAAGAGTATTGCAGTCGCCCCAATTCTGGCGGTCTGCTCAAGACAAGAGCACAAATGCGGTTGACCAATGGCGTGTCCCAGATCTTGCTGCCGCTGCCATTGGCAGCCTTGTATCGGGGTCTGCTATTGTGCAAGCAGATAGATGGGAGACCGATTTCTGAGCCGATCCGCCACAGAACCGAGAGCGGCTGAGGCTTCGCAACTGTTCCTGCCCAGGACTCGCCTGAGATCGAAGGAAAAGAGCAGAGATCGCCGGATAGAACAATAGTATGCTGACCAAGGGGCTCTCTGATCGAGAAGCCCCGGGACCTGCGGCCAATCGCGTTCTTTCGGGATCTGAGAGCCGCGGCAGTACAGCGCCGCTCTCATGCCCTTCTCGAACGTCATTGGCTGAAGTGCTGGCGGCCACCTGTTGTAGTGCAGTTGGACACATGCACAACCGGCAAAATTGATACTTCTGAAATATAGATGCGCGTGGGCGGGTCTCCGACGCGGATCGAACTCTTTCTTGATCTCGCATTCGATTCTTTGCCCAAAGAAAGGCCGAGCCAAGTGCCCCTGTAGCGGACCATGCCAGGATCTGATCGCTATCTCCATTAGTGATTCGACGATGACCTTCTGACGGTCGTCCAGTGGACCTGCGGGCCTGCCCGTCGGAACGTACCTTCGAGAAACGCCACCAGCAGATGATCCCGTGAGCTTCACCCCTTGCCATCTCACCAATCAGAAGCACCCCTATCAGACACCACGCCCCCAAGCCCGTCCCTCACACAACACCACCCTCCAAGTTAACCCAGGAAAGGCAATAGTTTCTGAGAAGAGTACGTCTCAGTGTTGGGCCTGGCCAGCCCAATTCGAACCCCCCCCCCTGTCCAAGCCAGGATGAGGACAGGCCTCGGTGGCTTAATGCTCGAGGCGCAATAGTTTCTGAAAATTTATCTCTCTGCTCTTGTCCTATTCACAGTGGTCCCCCCACAGGGGCGCACAGGATGATAATTGGGGTGGAGGGCCCAAACATGTACATCGAGACTGCGACGCAGTCTGCAACACAAAGACAAGTTTCGCCTGGCCTGCCGGTTGGCAAGGCATCTAGGAAGGGAGGCTTTCCTCGTTATTCTCCGCATGTAGACTGCTTGGCGGACGTGCACGTGTCGTGATCATGTAGGCCCCTGGGCGTCGTCCTTCTCCGTCATCTTGTTCGAGGACAGCGCCAACAGCATACCCACTGGCATCTGTGGACACAAAGATTGGGTACCTCTTGTCGAATGGCCTCAGTACTGGTGCACTTGTCGTCAGGGTTGGTAGTTGCTCAAGAGCTCTCTGGGCGTCAGAGTTCCATTCAAAGTCGACGTTTCCAGTGAGCCTTGTGAGAGCTTATGCTCTCGCAACTTGTCCAGGGCTTGCCATAGGTGCTTAAGGTGATCTTCGATAGCTTCACTGTAGACCAGGATGTCGTCGAGGTAGACACAGATGAACTCATAGAGATAGGGTCGGAAAACGTCATTCATTTGGTTCATGAAGACCGCGGGGGCATTTGTTAAACCAAAGGGTAGCACAGTAAACTGGTAGAACCCGTTTTTTGTTCGGAACGCCGTCAGCGGGATAGTATCAGGGTCAAGCCGGATCTGGTGGTAGCCAGATCGGAGGTCGATCTTCGTGAAGTACTGGCCTTTCGCAGTTGGTCGAAGATGTCGTCAATTCGTGGTAAGGGATATGCGTTCTTGATAGTGGCCTTGTTCAATGCTCGATAAGCGATGCACATTCGCCAGCCACCGTCCTTCTTCGCTGCAAAGAGTACAGAGGAGCCCCACGGTGAGGCGCTTGCTTGGATGAACCCCTTCTGTAGGAGGGTTGCAAGTTGTGTCTTACGTTCATCGAGTTTCCACTCAGATAGGCGATAAATGCCACTTCGACGTGGTTGAGCGTCCTCCGTAAACTTGACGCTAAACTTGTGACTGTGTTCAGGAGGAAGTCCATCTGGAAGCTCTTCTGCGAAGACTTCGGCGTACTCCTTGAGAATCGCTTGGACGTCATTCTTATCTTCAGCTGCTCCCATTTTGATTGCATTGATGTCAAAGGTCCTGGAAGGATATTTGGATTGCAGGTAGATGGCGAAGACAGGAATTCTTTTGATAAGGTCCTTGGCGAGGGGTTGCCTACTAATCAGGCCATGGGGTTTCTTGAGGGAGGCGGTGAGGGAGATGTTCTTGTGGTTAAACTTGAAGGAGATCTTGTTCTTCTTGATGTTGATTTTGGCGTCCCTGTCGTCACGCCATTTCTTTCCGAGGATGATGTCGTACGCACTAAGGTCGCATACAGCAAACCGAACGAATTCTTGGTATGGACCAATGTGAATCTCTAAGGGTACAATGGTCTCTGCGAGGACGTGGGCGCGGCCATTGGGCATACTAGCCGCGAAGTCCGTTTATTTTGTGGTCACATTTAGGGTATTCACGAGGCGCCTTGATACGACGTTAATGGAAGATCCGTCGTCAAACAGCACCTTAACCAGATCCATTGACTGAGGCAGTAGAAAGCAGAAGCCCGAGACGCGGGCCGTCAAATGGTGACGACATGTTTTCAGGAACAGAAGAAGCGTCTGGCACCGGGTTTGATGACGGTTGCTGCTTCAGTTCCGCTGGCCTTTTGGGCAGTCCTTGGCCATATGTCCTTTCTCACGGCAGCGGAGGCCGAGACCTTCACACATGCAGCGCTGACGCTCTCCAGGCGTGAGTTTCTCGACTTTGATGCTGGTGATGTCCATGGGAATGACACCCGTCTGTAGCATAATACAGAATCACCGATCGGCTTACCTAAAAGGTAGGTACTCGTAATGAGATGGGGATAAACCCCCATATCTGGCTCGAGATGTCAGGGATTTCGCCCGGTTGCCTAGTGGTTTGAGCGCTCCATTCCGCTCACTTCTCAAGGGCCCGGGTTCGTTTCCGACTCTCCGATATCTGCTTTTTCGTTATTCCACACCGTCGTGGACGGCTTCGCAGATGTGCCGCCGAGGTGCGTCGAGGCACCAGCCTTGGCAGCCTCCACGCGCAAAGCGTCAGTCATGAGAGACTCAAGATCTGAGTTGGTCTTGAGGCAAAGAGCCTGCCAGATGTCCCGCTTCAAGCCTCGGGTGTAGCGGTCAATCTTCTTGGCTTCCGTGATGTCAGGGATGTCCAAGAGGACGCTCAGAATTGTCCTGTTGAACAATTCGACGTCTTTGATTTGGCGCCACGAGTGCAGCTTGTCTCGTGCCGCTTGTGTCTTGTTATGTGGACTGAAGCGTCGGACTAGCGCTGAACGGAATGATTCCCAGTTCGGGACAGCTGTAGTCTGACTGTAGACCTTCCACCAGTCGAACGCTTCACCGTCGAGGAAGGTACAAGCGATACTGCACGCATCGTCGGGGTCACTGAGTCGCACATAGAAATCCATATGCGAGCACCACGCTTCAACCGTCCCAGGTTTACCGGAGAAAGCCACGGGTTTTTTCGGCCAGGCGGACTTCATGCCACTAGTAGTGGCCCTGGCCTTGGCTTCGGACAGTCGCTGCTTAGCGTCCGCTAATTCCATCTTGTCAGCCTCGAGTTGTTCGCTCATTTGCATGACAAACGCTGTAAGCTGGGTCCAGGCTTCCGTGGTCGGTGCGTTCGAGCCCGAGCCCGGATTGGCCAGGTTGACACCGCCTGGGATTGGTGCATCCATGGTGTCTTGGGTTCAAGTCCAGGGCAAACAAACTTATAACACAGATTTCACAAGACTTGCTTCGGGAGGACGCGCAGGAAGATGTCGGAGATGTCGGATAGGAGTTTGTCTGCAGCAGTAGTGGTGTATTCGATTTGAATAAGTGCTGCGGTAGTTGCTGCAACGTTCCAAATGAAGTACAGCAGTACTTCGAGAAGCACAAGAAATTCGGTTGAAATCACGCAAACGGATTATTCAGAAGCGTCGGTGCACGGGCCCTGCTCGACGGCCGTGGTGCACGTGCATGACCAACTCGTATCACCACAACTCGCCCGAAAGAAAAAAATACAAAAAGAAAATAGCGAGGGGAAGAAGAAGCTCATAGCATTATGACGCATACATGATGTATGGCATGAGGATCTGGCGGGGCATTTTATCCGTCTGTTCCCAGGTCGGCGAGTCGTACCCGACCCACGTTACCTTGACGCACCAAAGTTCTGGTAGGCCAAGGTCGGTATGTCCGACGATGCTCTCTACCTGGTATGGGACTCCATCCGGGCCCACCGGGTCATCTGACCGGTGGGTGGTAAGAGCTTTATGTAGCAACCCATCTGGTACCGGCTGAGGCTGTTCCGGCTTCGGTGCCGGTGTGACATCATTCACAATGATGTGCTGTATCTCCGTTTTGCAGTGGAGGATGACCGAGTGGTCATCTCTGAGCAAGATCTGGTACGGTCCCTTGATAGGTTGCATGAGCTTGTTCCCTCGGAACTTCTGGTGTCGTATGTATACCCAGTCACCTGTTCCTAGGGTCGCTTTGCGTACTCGCAGTCGGGCGTCGAAGTTCTTCTTGTACCGACGCAGAGTTCGGTCAAGGGCACCCTTGAGCTTAGGGATCATCCACGATAGCTTGGCCAACCAAGCCAGGTGGATCCGTTCGGCCGGTCGCCTATTCGGTGTGTCATACCGAGTGCACCTGCCTGGTGGCAGGGTCAGGCTCCCCACGCCCAGAGGCATGACCCACTCCCGTGGGGCATAACCCTTCGCTGTGGTTTCGCTAGATAGTAGATAGGGACAGTGGGAATCTCCTTAATCCATTCATGCGCGTCACTAAATCTGCTATATCCCCGTGATTTCCAACCCTGAGGGCCGGACTGTATCTTAAGCCTCAGGAGGGGGAATCCTTTTTTCCTCTTTTGGCCCACTCCCGTTCAGTCTCTGCGACGGAGGCCTATTGCACCGGACAAGGTCACAACTTAGCCGCTCGCCACAGGGTCACCCCTGTCGGTTGCGAGGGTTTTTACCGTCCGCTCCGGTCATTACCCGGGATCCCACCCACGAATTTCCCCGTGGGGGCGGTACCACGCGCCTTTGAAAGTGGAGGGCTTTCCTGTCCAAGGAGTGTCGCACGTAAAAAGAAGCTATCATCGTGTTTTTTTTTGCTTTCTAGAAGAGGCACCACGAACCCCCCCGTGGCCGACCACGTCCCACTCCGATATCTCAGATCTCCTCCCCCCGCACGGATACCAGCCATATATGGCCATCTTCAAAAGACCCCACAGTGACACCCACCCGTCATCGTCTGCAGATTCTCACAGCGGCGGGTGTGCTGCTGGCTGCCCCGACCAGTCGTGAGCGTCGATTCCGCAGCCAGTCACAAAGCGCCTCAGAGAAAGAGACAGTGGGCAGGTGAGGAACGCGGGGCGGTCGGGGCAGGCCGCGTGTGGAAGGGGAGCGGGGAAGACGAGGGCGGGGGTGACGAGCCTCCTGCCGGGCGGCCCCGGTGACTGGCCGATCACGTGTCTGCGAGGAGTTGTGCCAGCTGACAACCGGCCAGGTGTATGTACGTACACGCCGCGCCGGTCGACACGCCCCATTGGATCACAGCTGATTGTATACAGGGAAGGCCATGGAAGATCACCCACGGGGTCAGGGAGTGGGAAAGTTGATGAGGTACCCCTCGTCAGCCAACCACAGAGCCAGTACACCGATTATGCGGTTGTAGATGGGGGGCGGGGCGTAAAGGGGGATGTGGGGGGGGGGGGGGGGGTGCGGGGGGGGGAGGAGCGAGGATGCGGAGGGGGGGGGGGGGTGGGGGGGGTGGTGGCGGATGTCCCCGAGGCGGGCCTCTCTCCCGCTACCAACAGGGAACTGAAGGTGGATTCCATATAGCTAAAGGTATATCTCATGCTATTAGGCGCGTGATATTGTTGCTGTGCAGTAACGACAGTTTCTCGGATGGGCCTGAGACTTGACACACGGTGTCAGGATGACCCTCCTGTGGTGGCAGTATAGAAAAACCCGAGCGAGAATGATGCCGAACTCGCTGTGTTAGAGCTGTTATTGACTGCACTAATCTGACTGCAATTATCTGCTTGATATAAAGGACCACCGCACCGTGCACGGATCTCCCGGGCAGGGTGCGGCAACCTTCTTCGTCATATTCACATGGTATTATCATCACGCTGGTACTGACGGTTCACGACGCCACATCCAACGCCCTGTTCGCCTCCGACCCGACGATCCCCGCCGGTTCCAAGGCCCTCTACGCTAAGGATCCCTCCTCCTCCCCCTCCTCCACCCCCACGCCATGACCACCATCACACCCTACCCCCTCGCGGCGTTCATCGCCGCGCACCCCAACGACCCCACCGACTTTGCGGACCTCAACCACCGCCTGGACACCGTACGCGACGCTGGCGCTCAACAGTGGGACGACGACGACACCTGCACTGCTGTTTGCTTCGCCATTGGCGACTATGACGTGACCTCCATGACCAAGATGCAGCTGCTGCGCATCTCCTACCAGATCAACAGCATCTGCGCCCCGTACCGGATCCACCTCCCTCGTGACCACCGTAACCTCACCCGCGCCTCGGTCCTAGCCAAGTACCTAGCCGGCTACTACCTCGAGATCACGGACCTGCGCGGCCGCGACCTGACCCTGCACGCCCACACCATCCGGGAGCAGCCACCCCGCCCCGCTGGCGACGTCCCACTCCATCGTCACACCTACAGCACCCGCCCACACCACACACCCCATCCCCACGACGACCGTGCCCAACGCCCGCCATCCCACGACTACACCGGCACCAACGACTCCTACCGGGACTCATCCTCCAGCGTTCAAGACACCCTGCCGTTCTACTCACGCGCGTCCGCCGCACGGGCCGTCGCCGGCTACTACAACGCGCCCCACCGGCAATATGGCGGCCAGGACAACGAGTCGGTCACCATGGCGCGCCTGACTTTCCACAAGGTGTGCGACGCCTTTGGCGTGCCCAGGGACCAGCGGGCCACCTGCGTGCAATTCGCCCCCAAGCCAACCGACCACAACCTCCCCGCCCTCATCAGCGACAACACTGACGGCTTCACGGCGGACGACCTGTGGCGACTGATCGATCAACGAGTCAACTCAACCTCAAGGACGACACGCATCCGCCTGGCGTGGCAACAAGCCGCCCTCGCCAAGGAGCCCACACAGCCCGGCGACACGGACGTCACACGCTTTGAGCGCCTCATCGGACGCCTCTCCCAAATGCAAACCCAGCTGCCGGGAGACTACCACACGGCCAACATGCTCACTGACAAGATCATGGACGCCGTCCACGGCGAGTGGTTTGAGGCCATGGTCACCCCCGACGCCGGGGGCGACCCGCACATCCTGGCCTCGCGCACCAAGCTGATGCTCGCCACGGGCCCCCCAAAGGTCCTCACCCGCACTGCAATTCCTGCGCCGACCACCAACCCCTCCCCAACCACGGCCCGGACCCCCGCCACCACCATCCCTTCCTTCATGACGGACAGCACGACCGACGGCGCGCCCAACTACGACCAGGAGGACGAGTCCGTCTCCGTCACCCTCACGGCGGACGACCCGGAGCAACCTAACCAAGTCTTCTACGTCCTCCGTCGCTTCCGCGGCAACTCCGCCACGCCATACCGGACGGAGCGGTCGACCGCCCGCAACCCCTCGTCTCTAAGGGGCCCCGGGCCGGCCAACCCATGCCACGTCTGCACGGGCACGGACCACTTTGCGCGGACCTGCCCCCATCGTGGCGGACAGCCGCAACGGCCCTTCAACTCACAACTGGCCGACCAAGAGCCCGCGCCCATCCCCCCTCACGGCGACGTCGCAATGGACATGGAAATGCCCCCGGCCGTGCCTCCCCAAGCGGGCTTCGGCTACCCCGCGCGCGCGTGGTTCGTCCCGGCGGCCAAGATCGACTCCATCTACGCCGTATCTCTGCCCACCATCACGACGCCCATCCTCGATATCGGCACGCCCGGGGACCTCATCGGCGACGCGTGGCTGCAACGCAACCCACAAGACATGACGCCCATCAAGCCATCCACGCGGCGCTACGCACTGGGCCACGACGTGCCGCCCACGATTGGCAGCACAAGCATCCGCATCCACACAACGACGACGACGGGCAGCCCCCTCATCATCTTACTGCCTGAGGTCACGATCGTCGGCCACGACACGGTCCCCTTCCTAGTCGGACTTCCATCACACGAGCAACACCGCATCGCCATCTGTGGCAAAAACCACTTGCACACACGACACCCAAGTTGGGGCGGTGTACGAGGGCTGCCTCCCGTGTCGGGGGAACCGGAAGAAGTGCAAGTCGCACACACTCTGTCCCTGTTGTGGGGCAAACCCCCCACGGACAAACAAGAGGATGGTGTGTGGTCCAACAGTTTCTTGGTCGGGACGGGGACGCAGGGCCAAGCCCCGCTGTCCCTCCCCTTATCCCCCCAGGGTCCACTCAGAATCTCGCCACTCAGAATCTCCCACCCCAGCACCTGCCCACCGGGCCACACGAAAATTCAAGACGATAAATGCAGAAAACCCTCAAATCCAAGTTGGATTTACTACCAAGCTAACTATCCCAAACTTAGGGAATATGGGCCCAAATGCAGGGGGAGGAACGGATCAGGCTAGTGGCCTGCCGCCCCTTGCATGGCACGTGTTGCCCCCCTACGTGGGGGTCAATACTGCCACACTCCCCTCTCCTCAGTTCCGACCGACCCGGTCGGCCCTGTGAGGGGGTGCGTAAACGCACGTCTCGGCGTTGGGGGCGCGACTTGCTGTCCCCCATCGAGTACGTAACGCGGATGTGGAGGCGGTCACGTTGATCGCCCCTCTCCTCAAGCTTGCCCACTCGGCAGCTTTCTCTCCTCAGTTCACACCTCACCATCACCACCACCTCCCCTTCACCTTCCACGGGGCCGCCCCACACTGGGGAGGCCACCCGTCTACCCACGATCCGAGTCCCTCTCAACTCAAGGCCGGTCTCGTGCCGCTGTAGCGAGGGCGTCTCTCCCCAACTTGGGGAGAGTCATGGCGACCCCGGGAGTGGAGACAGACTCTCTTGACGAGCGTATGGAGGACACCACCTACGGTGCAGCACCCGCCGGGACTTCCGGCGGGGGCTCCGCGATTGCTCCGGGGGATGGGACTCCCGCGTCACCCGGCTTTGGGTTGACGGCGGGATCTCCCCCGGAGGCGGGACAAGTTGTCCCGCGTGAGGCCTTGGGGCGGTGGTTTTACCCCGCTTGGCCTCTATATGAGGAGGGGTTGACTGTTCTTCGCTGTGGCCGACTTGGCGCAGCGATGGGTCGGGTATGGGACCGCCTACGGGAGAAGTATCCCCGTAGGGTCGGGTTCCCTGCCGGCTTCAGGACGGACCAGTTTGCCTTCCTGGACGACGAGGAGGTCGAAGACGTACAGCGGGCCAAGGCCATGGTGGACCGCGGGGGAACTATCCCGGGTCCCGGCGACTTGCCGACCTTTACTTGGGACGCGGTGGCAACTCGCCCCCCGTACCTTCACGAGGCCGATCCGCACACTCATCACTTTGATGTGCGGATGGAGAAGGACTTCCGGCGAGGTCCCTACTTGGTGACCTCGGCTCAACTTGAGTTTCCTCAGCAGTCTGCTGCCAGTCAGGAGCAGTACTATCCGAAGAAGCCCGAGTGGTGGCCTCAAGTTGAGGTCCCCTACGGGTTTCCGGCGTTGCTGCCACGGTTACTTGACCACTTCGGCTCCGTCATGTTGACGGCTGGCCCTGATCACCTGGTGTGGGCCATGTTGGCCACCCAGTGGCTCCTCGAGGTCATGTCGACCTGGGTGTCTTGTGTTCAGCGGCGGGGGATGCTCTGGCATCTCCCCCTCCGGCTTATCCAAGGTTTGGAACAGCTCACCCCTCAGCTAGTTGCTGAGGGGTGCTCATCAGGACAACTCACTCTACTTGAGGAGATGCTCCGCCTCCACAAGTTTATCGAGTGGGAGAGCATTGAGCACAAGTTGCGCCGCCCCACTCGTGGGCCCAAGGACGATGGCGCACTTCGCCAGTTCGTGTGGGTCGCTCGTGAACTTCACGACGGCCGTGTGGTCCTACGAGAGGGGTTGGGTATCGGGGACTACCCGTATGCCCCGGGGGTGGATCGCCACACTGCGCCACCCCCGGACAAGCCCATAGTTATGGCCGTGCCCTCATATGATGACCATATGACTCAACCCACTGCGGGGGCCCCAAGTCGGGGTCGCAGTTACACCCGGGTCCCGCCACCTCGGCGGGCCCCTCCGCTTCCTCCTGTCCCCCTCCAGCCGCACGGGAACATCCCGATTAGCGTGGCCGTTGAGTCGTCCACCCCGGTGTCCCCCAACCTGGGGGCCACCCTCCTCACGGTATACCCCAAGTTGGTGTTACCGCCCACGCCTCTAACCTCAGAGATGATGATCACCACGTTGGTGCGCACCATTTCCTGGTTGGCCGCGTCGACCGCAACCCTTCAAACTTCCGAGACTCCTCAACTTGAGGAGCGCGTTCGCACTGCAGTGGCGACCGGAAGTTGCGAGTCGGTGGCGGAGTTTATGACGGCCGAGTTGGCTCGCATTGGGGCTATTATGCCCCAGCCAGCCCCACTTGGGCGTGGCAAACGTCGTGCGAGCCGGGCATACTCGCCTCCTCGCCGTCGTCGCCGACACTCGCGGCGCTCTCCCTCCGTGTCGGAAGACGAGTTGTCTTACTCCGTCTCGGAGTCCTCGACTCTGTCAGAGTCGGAGTCGGTCCGGCGTCTGCGTCGCAAACTTGCGCGCAAGACCAAGCAGAAGAGTAGCCACGGTCGGCGCCACTTGCGCGACCGTGGGGGGCGCGACGGTTCCGACTTGGAGCCGCCGCCCCCTCCGACTGGTGGGGAACGTTATCGCCGTGGGTCTTGCCGCTCGCCTCCACGTGGGGGGGGTATGTAGCAATATGGTTGTCCGTATTGTGACCCTAATATTAGGGGGGGCTACTTCTAATCCTTAACTTTCAATTTGAGAGTCCGAGCTGGTCACGGTATCTATAAGTTACGTATGACCAGAGGGACTTGCATCTTGGGGTGGAGGGTAGTTAGTAGTGTCTCCGAGGGTTTATAACGAGGGGGCCGGTGGCGAATCCACCGCCGGCCAAGGTAGAACAACAAACCCCTCCCATTTGGGCTCCCATCTTGGTCCCGTGGCTTGCGCTCCAAGGACAGCAACCTTGGCCTCCCGGTGACGTTGGTGCCGATCCCCCTTGGTGAGTGTTCCCTGAGAGTGGACGTGCGACGGATTCCTATTGTGCTACATTGGTGGAGCAGCAGGGACGGGTTTCCGTCACCCTTGTGGTGACGCCGTCTTCGGCCCTGGCACACGGATAGGGATCCGGTCCTTTTCTTGTACTCGTGGTGTTGCGACCTGATCGATTGTGTTGAGCTTTTACCTGTGACTGTGACCTACTGTTACTCTCCCCAATCTACCCCCTCGCTCTCTTATTCGTGGTGGTCGTTGCGTCGGTTGACTGATTGTGACTATGTCTACCCAAGAGACGGGGAACGTTCAAGATGACGGATCGGCGTCGACGCCGACTCCGGAGGTGACTACGGGAACCGGGATCGGGAACCCGATCGATAACATTGAGACGCCAATGCTTTCCGGTGCCGGATCGACGTTTGGCACGGCTCGGACGGCAGGAGGCGGGGGCCCGCCTCAACTGTCGTCGACCGACCTCACTCCGCCGCCTCCTTCACCAGGGGATTCCCTGATGGCATCATTGGCCCGCATCGAGGCCCGGTTTTCCGGGCTCGACGCCCGTCAAGATCGGACGGAGGACGCAATGGCAGTGTTGATGTCAACACGGCACACGACGGGACCCCGTCGTGTTCCTCCCACACCGGTACGGTTCGAACCGGCCGGACTACTTTCGGAGTCCACCAGGGTCAATCCCGGGGTTGCTACTCCTGGACAACCCCCGGACACAATGGGGTATGGGTCCGACTCGTCGGCAGAGTTGGAACGGAGTCACACGGAGCGATACGCTCGGAGCACCCGAAGCGGACTCCGCGGACACGACCCGGCGGATACGTACGCCGGGGGAGAGTCGGTTATTGGGGGAGGGGGTACCCTCTCGCAGTACCCCCACGACGAAGGAGGCCCGGCAACTCGGGTTCCCGAGGTGCCGACGCCTGAAGTACCATCTTCAGTGGTGGAAGCTATGACCGCGCAGGTAACTGCGAGCCTACTGAAGCGGATGGAGTCCGATGAGTTCGCTCATCAACTGGCTAAGCGACTGGATATCCAGGACGCTGACACGGAGATCGTCAACGAGGTCTTCCGGTCGGTTCTTACTCCGGAACGTTATCGTTTGGAGGACCGCTCTACCACCGTATCGGAATCGATGCGTAATACGTCGCATCGGGCGATCCGCTCTATGCAGACCCTTATGAAGGGAGTCCCTATGTTCGGGGGGCCGAACGGACGCCCGTTGGCAGTCATCGGCTTCTTGACTAGCTTCAAGGCAGCCGCAGACAAGGCGCTCGTTAACGAGGGGCTGGCCCTGGAGATCCTCCCGTTCTTTGTTGATGAACGGGTGCGAGGCATTCTTCGCCAGGCATCCCCGATGCCGGGAATGAGGGTCGCGGCCACCCCCATGGATTACCGTGGGATATTGAAGGAGCTGCTGAGCAGCTACCTCAGTGAGGACAAGTGCGAGGACCACTATCGGGCCCTTCGCACTGCCACCGCCCAGTCCTGGGAGGATGAGGAGATGTTTGGACGCCGGATCCAAGAGCTCGACTACGAGCTGGGGAAGCTCCTCGGAGAAGGGGAGCTACGGGCCATCCTGTTCGCAGGAGTACCCAACTACGTGCGGATATCCGCACGGGGCGCCAACACGGCACGGACGAACTTCAGTCGACTGATGCATATGTGCAAGTCCCTAGGGGACGCCTACCGGGTTCTACACCCGGAGTGTGCCTTGGCCCCGAAGCCCAAGGGTGAGGGAGGCAAGCCCAGTCTTACCCCGGTACCGAGGCAAGAGAAGGTGGAACGTAAGGCCGCACCAGTACTGGTGGCGACCGAACATACCCCTATTGGTGAGGGTGACCCTCTAGTCGACCAACAGGGCCACCTGTTGCTACCGGCGACGCCGGTGATTGATGAACATGGTACGGTAGCGTACATCGCCCCGGCTGGAACCCAGTTCCAGGTCAACGAAGGAACGGGACGGCGCGTCCCGTATGTGCGGACTACGGGGTACTCCCCGGTGACGGGTAACCCTCACCAACCCTTGCCAACATGGGCGGTGCGCACGGAGGCACCCCCGCAGATTGCGGGCCGACCCAACCGGTTGGGGGAGTCCATGTTCCGGTTGACCCAAGGACCCAAGGCCTACCAGGGAGCAGGCACTCGGGCGCCCGAGGGAGGCAACCGTAGCTACGGGGCTACCCCGATGCGACCTCAAGGGGGGACCGGCACGTCCGGATGTATGTTGTGTGGGGATCCCCAGCACTGGGTGTCTTCCTGCCCACTCATCCCCGAGGAGTCTCGGCGGGCAGCGGCGCAACGCAAGGCATCCACCGGGGGGTATCCCGCCCGAGCACCCGGACCCGCACCGGGTAGGCAGCCAGCTCCAGGTGGAGTACTGGCCGTCGAGGGGGCACCTCCTCAGCCGGATGTCCCGGCGGACAGCACCCTACCAAGGGCGGGAAACGAGTAAGAGGAAGGATGACCGGGGGGCGCTGGGGTCACCCAAGCAAGCCACCCCGGAGTACCGCGGGGAAAGCCCCACGGAGAGCGCGGTTGAGCCGACGCCGCATCAACCCCCGGGTACACCTTCCGGCCCCGACGACACGGCGTCAGGGGATTGATGACCAACCTCCGAGGTTGGGAGGAGAGGACGGGAAGCCCCTTCACGTTGAACCAGACAAGGGCCCTGTTCAGGATGCCCGAGCTACACCGGATATCGGTGTAGGACATGTGTTGTTTACCTTGGAGAACTTCAAGGTATCAGCCACACTGGGGGTTGACCCCCAGTCGACACGATCGTACTACCCTGTACTGGACACAGGGGCTGGACCCAACCTTATCCGGAAGGATACCCTCCCGGACAAGTGGCTTCCACGAGTCAGAGTGACTCGGGGACCCACCATCAAGGACGCGAATGGTCGACTCATTCGTACGACCGCAGCGATGTCGCTGCAGGTTACCATCGGGGATCTCACCACGGAAGTTGACTTCCTGGTATGTGAAACGCTATCGGTGCCCTGCATACTGGGGTGCACCTTCATCAACGTTCACGTTGATGCAATCCGGCCAGGCCGGAGGACCGTCGAGCTTCAAGAAGCCGACGGGACGAAGCGAGGACACACGGCTATCGTCAGGGACCTGACGCTACAAGGAAGCCACGTTAACGTGGCTGAGGTGTACGCAAGCGTCGAGCCGAAGACACTTCGGTTGGCCAAGCGAACTCGCTTTGAGCCGTTGTCAGAGACAGTCCTCCCGGTTAACTGCGACCTCGCAGGCATCTGCAGAGTCCAGTCCAACCTACGGACGTACAAGCGCCATGGGTTGACCATGGCCAACGGTCTCATAGACCTCCCAGCAGGAGGGTCGTCCCTCCTAGTGATGGCGAACTACCGCCGTAAGGCAGTCACCCTCCCGAAGGAAACTATCCTCGGGATTGCCGAACTCTACGAAGGAGATATCCTTACCCCTGATAAGGAAGGTCAAGTGGAACCACTTGAAGTACTGGCGGTCGCCGAGACCACCGAGCGACAGCAACCCGATGACGGGAAGCCTAACCCATCGGCGGCTCCGGCGGACCTGCCGCCAAAGGACCAAGAGGCCTTGAAGGCACTGGCCGAGGCTGACCTCGACCACCTTCCCCCTTCGGTAGCCGAAGGGGTACGACGGATGCTAAGAAAGCATGACGTTATGTGGACAGGCGGGGCCTTGGGGACCATTGGGGCAACCCAACATCGTATAGACCTGGTACCAGGCGCACGACCCGCCCGCTCACAACCGCACCGAGCGGGACCTATGCAACGAGAGATCGTTGATGGAGAAGTGAAGAGGATGAGTGAAGCTAAGGTGATCCGACCTTCGATGTCGGAATGGGGTGCCCCAGTCGTTATTGTGCCGAAGAAGGATCAAACCCCTCGGTTTTGCATCGATTATCGACGCCTCAACTTGGTTACCAAGAAGGACTCATACCCTTTACCAAGGATGGATGAATGCATCGACTCCCTGGGGGAGGCTACGGTGTTTACCACCATCGACTGCAATGCCGGATACTGGCAGATCCCGGTGGCGGACGAGGATATCCCCAAGACGGCATTCGTCTGTCACAGTGGAGTGTACGAGTTCCTAAGGATGCCCTTCGGATTGTCCAACGCCCCCGCTACATTCCAGCGGGCTATCGACATCATACTGTCTGGGGTGAAGTGGCGTAACTGCCTAGTGTACCTCGATGACGTCATCGTCTTCTCGCGTAACATGGATGACCATGTACAACATGTTGACGAGGTACTCACCCTCTTGAGGAACGCCGGGGTAACCCTGCGTCTGAAGAAGTGCGCCTTCTTCCAACAGACGGTCGAATATCTGGGCCACCAGATAACCCCTGGTAAACTAGGGGTACTCGAAGCCAATACCCGGGCACTCCGGGATGCCCGGAGCCCTAACACCCAGACGCAGCTCAAGAGCTTCCTGGGAATGTGCAATGTATACCGACGGTTCGTCAAGGACTTCGCTCGGATAGCTAAACCGTTAACGGTTCTTACGAGCAGTACCTTACCCAAGGTACTCCAACCCCCTTCGCCTAGCGAAGAGGAGGCATTCGAGTCGCTGAAGCGAGCCCTACTAGCCCCACCCGTCCTTGCGTTACCGCATAGACGGGGTACCTTCGTCATCGATGTCGATGCGTGTGATACACAAGTGGGATGCACCCTGTTACAGGGGAGACGTTGATCGGTACCGATAACGTTATCCCGGACCTACGTCCGGTAGGGTACTTCAGCCGGACACTCAACCCGGCTGAGCGGAACTATAGTGCCACCGAGCGTGAATGCCTCGGAGTTATATGGGCAGTGCAACTGCTCCGTCCATACCTGGAAGGCTCCAGGTTCATCGTGAGGTCCGACCACGAACCCCTACGATGGCTCCTCAACCTTGGTGACAAGGATTCCGATAGCCATGGGAGGCTAGCCCGATGGAGGCTGAAGATGGCCGAGCACGACTACCGCACGGTGTATAAGGCTGGGTCAACCCACCACCTCGGAGACGCGTTGTCGCGACTCGACACCCCGAGCGGGGATACCCGCCCGGTGGACGAGGACATCCCGGTAGTACCGGTGTGCATGGTGGGTAATGCTACCCAGGGTATGGCTGACCATACCATGGCACACCTTGCGTGCCCATTGACCCTCGCGGACTTCCGCGAGGCACAGGCCAACGACGATGACTGTAGACGTCATCGTGCTAACCTCCTAGCCGGTACGGCCGGCATCTTCTCCGAGAACGAAGACGGACTCATATACCGGCGGGCACCCGCCGATGGACGACATCAAGTCGTGGTTCCCGTGTCCTTACGGCAAGCCGTCATGAAACGAGAACATGAGAACCCTACAGCCGGACACCCGGGGGGTTCACGTATGTTCGCAGCAATGCGAAGGTTCTTCTACTGGCCAGCAATGGCCGTCGACGTGGTCGACCACGTACGGGGATGCCACCCCTGTGCACGTAACCGCATGAGTCTACATAGGCGGGCGTCTGCCATGAAGCTATTCCCACCTGATGGGCCCAACGAGCAAGTCGCTATCGACATACTCGGGCCACTTCCGATAACGGAAGAAGGGAACAGGTACATCCTGGTCATGTCTGACCGCTTCACTAAGCTGTCAAGAGCGGCAGCCATCCCGAATGATACGGCATACACGATCATGAACGCAGTGGTTGACCACTGGATCAGTGCATACGGAGTCATGAAGCAACTCCTCTCCGATAACGGAGCAAACCTTACGTCGGCATTCTGCACTAAGGTCCTGGGCATGTTCCGGTATCGAACCACGTCGGGCATCCGACTACCACCCGCAGTCCAACGGGCAGGTGGAGCGGTTCAACCGCACCATCGTAAAGATGCTACAGTGCTACGTGGCCGAGCACACGAACACTTGGGACAGGCTTCTGTCCGTACTCACCCTGGCATACAATGCCAGGCCACATCGGAGCACAAAACATTGCTCCGCTGGAGTGGGTCATGCCACTAGGCGTCGGTAACCTGACGCTGCCACCCGGCAGGTGCACTCGGTATGATACACCGAAGGGCCGACCCGCCGAACGCATCCACCTAGCTTGGTTGGCCAAGCTATCGTGGATGATTCCTAAGCTCAAGGGTGCCCTGGACAGAACACAACTTCGGTATAAGAAGAACTTCGACGCCCGACTACGGGTGCGCAACGCAACCCTGGTAACAGGTGACTGGGTCTATATCAGACACCAGAAGTTCCGAGGGAACAAGCTTATGCAACCGGTCAAGGGACCGTACCAGATCCTCCACAGAGATGACCACTCTGTTATCTTACACTCCGATACGGAGATCCAACGCATCAGTATGAATGATGTCACACCTGCTCCGAAGCCGGAACAGCCTCAGCCGGTACCGGCTGGGTTGCTACATGAAGCTCTTACAACCCACCGGTCGGATGACCCGGTGGGACCGGATGGGATTCCATACCAAGTAGAGAGCGTGGTCGGACACACCGACCCGGACATACCAGGACCCTGTACGTCAAGGTTATGTGGGTCGGATACGACTCACCCACTGGGAACAGGCGGCGAATATACCCCGCCAACTCCTCATGCCGTACATGAGGCGACGACGCCTACTGTAACACCCAACCGACACCGACTTCGGCTGTTGGGGGGTGAGGCTTATACCTACTAAGTAGGGTGTGACATGGTTATGGCAGACTTAGGTTTCTAAGTCAAATCAGACTTAAGTTTCTAAGTCGAACCAAGCTTAGGTAACTAAGTAGAGCTAAGCTTAGGTAACTAAGTAAAAACCTGAACCTTAATAAGTTAACTTAAAGGTAAAGGCTAACTCCGATAATATCGAAGTAACTAGGGAGCTTACACGGGAGGATGACCTCCCCAAGCCAAGACACAAAGTGAGGGAGGATAACCTCCCCAGCATGAACCAACCGGAAGAAGTTGGGCGGAGGCAAGGCACCACTGAGCCAGAAGGGGTACTCCCCAGGGCAGCAAACAGAGGCAAGCAATGCCCCCAGCGGGGATGAGTTTATACTCACTACTACCGCTAAGGGTTGTCGGGCCCTCTCCCTCACAAACAAATAGCACTCCTCAGTGGGTAGACCCACTGCCCGAGGAGGCCACTCACGCGTAAGCGCGTATACCTCCGTGCTCCACCGGTCGGCAATGTCACGACGGTCGACCACCCGAGTTACCTCGGTGCATGGCTGGACGAGGTGCTGCGGCCAGCCTCCACGTCCTCCAGAGCTTTCTGGAGGCGGTCCAGCACGCCACCGAAGCAACGCGCTGACCCAACCAGCGCAGCACCTGGGGGGATATCCCCCCAGCTAACAGAGAGACCCCCACGCATTGCGCGGGTAACAAGGGCGTCAACGCCTTCATACCAGAGACGGGGACCCCCGTCATGTAGGACAGGGGCGGGAGGTGACACTGGCGCAGCCAGAGGAGCCACAGGAGCCGACACGGCTACCACCGGAGCCGGTGGCACCTGATACGAGGCCCGGTAGGACCCTACCGAAGGGGCTCCACCGTAACCACGGCGGTACTCCGCCCGACGACGGGACACCTCACGCTCCCCACCCACAGAGCCCCACTCTCGGGGACGACGGCCAACCGCCGCCGGCATCGGGTTACCGAACCACGGAGCAAGGACCTGAAGAGGGTCATGGATAACCATGGGAATACCCAGGTCAGGAACGGCCTCGGTGGACGCCCACCCATGGCAACTAGGCTCACCCGGCTGAGTACGCCGGACACGCAACGAGTGACGAGGCAAGGGGGAAGCCCCAGCCTGCGGGTCCCGGTACGGGGGAAGGGCCAACACCCCAGCCCAGTTCACGGCATCGTGAACAGCCAGCAGGGCTTCGAACTCCCGGGCCAACCCGGTCTTGGCAGCTATCAGATCCACGCCCAACTGCGCGATGTGCCGACGGACACCCGTCGGAAGATGAAACAGACGACCCTGCCGGCGGACGGACAGCAAGAAGGATGAAGCCTGCCCGAGGGTAACCTCAAGGGTGAAGGTACCCTGCAACGGGTGGACCGGTCGCGAGGCCAACACACTCCCGAAGTAGCGAAGACAGGAGCCGGTGTCAAACCGGAAAGCAGGGGCGGGTTCCCACCCCTCCTGCCATAGCGGCGGGCGCACGGGAGTGTATACCGGAGCACGACCGTTGCCGGTCTGCAACGCACACGTTATATCCGTGCGGAACGCATCCGCCATGACACCATGGTTACGTCGCCAACTCGACGCCGACTTCAACCCCGCCATGGGCGGGTAGGGAGCCGTCAACGACAGATACGGGGGTACCCCCGGGTAGTAGTCAAAGTCGGGATACCGACCGGTACGGCTCACCGTCTCCCCAAACGCAACCGGCTCCGCCGCCGCCGCAATCCCCGAGCACTAGCCGGGTAGTCAATCTCCCGCGGCAACGCGGGGGCAATCAAGTCGCAGACCCCGAAGTTGGGGTCGAGGTAGACCTCACCCCGTCCCACCCGGGTGCGCCAGAGCTGCGCATGCCGGTCGTCCGGCTGACTCAGGATCCAATGGTGTTCCA
>CM020620.1:23404619-23507616 GCA_009829735.1 Pyropia yezoensis
TGGAAGCTATGACCGCGCAGGTAACTGCGAGCCTACTGAAGCGGATGGAGTCCGATGAGTTCGCTCATCACTGGCTAAGCGACTGGATATCCCAGGACGCTGACACGGAGATCGTCAACGAGGTCTTCCGGTCGGTTCTTACTCCGGAACGTTATCGTTTGGGACCGCTCTACCACCGTATCGGAATCGATGCGTAATACGTCCGCATCGGGCGATCCGCTCTATGCAGACCCTTATGAAGGGAGTCCCTATGTTCGGGGGCCGAACGGACGCCCGTTGGCAGTCATCGGCTTCTTGACTAGCTTCAAGGCAGCCGCAGACAAGGCGCTCGTTAACGAGGGGCTGGCCCTGGAGATCCTCCGTTCTTTGTTGATGAACGGGTGCGAGGCATTCTTCGCCAGGCATCCCCGATGCCGGGAATGAGGGTCGCGGCCACCCCCATGGATTACCGTGGGATATTGAAGGAGCTGCTGAGCAGCTACCTCAGTGAGGACAAGTGCGAGGACCACTATCGGGCCCTTCGCACTGCCACCGCCCAGTCCTGGGAGGATGAGGAGATGTTTGGACGCCGGATCCAAGAGCTCGACTACGAGCTGGGGAAGCTCCTCGGAGAAGGGGAGCTACGGGCCATCCTGTTCGCAGGAGTACCCAACTACGTGCGGATATCCGCACGGGGCGCCAACACGGCACGGACGAACTTCAGTCGACTGATGCATATGTGCAAGTCCCTAGGGGACGCCTACCGGGTTCTACACCCGGAGTGTGCCTTGGCCCCGAAGCCCAAGGGTGAGGGAGGCAAGCCCAGTCTTACCCCGGTACCGAGGCAAGAGAAGGTGGAACGTAAGGCCGCACCAGTACTGGTGGCGACCGAACATACCCCTATTGGTGAGGGTGACCCTCTAGTCGACCAACAGGGCCACCTGTTGCTACCGGGCGACGCCGGTGATTGATGAACATGGTACGGTAGCGTACATCGCCCCGGCTGGAACCCAGTTCCAGGTCAACGAAGGAACGGGACGGCGCGTCCCGTATGTGCGGACTACGGGGTACTCCCGGTGACGGGTAACCCTCACCAACCCTTGCCAACATGGGCGGTGCGCACGGAGGCACCCCCGCAGATTGCGGGCCGACCCAACCGGTTGGGGAGTCCATGTTCCGGTTGACCCAAGGACCCAAGGCCTACCAGGGAGCAGGCACTCGGCGCCCGAGGGAGGCAACCGTAGCTACGGGGCTACCCCGATGCGACCTCAAGGGGGGACCGGCACGTCCGGATGTATGTTGTGTGGGGATCCCCAGCACTGGGTGTCTTCCTGCCCACTCATCCCCGAGGAGTCTCGGCGGGCAGCGGCGCAACGCAAGGCATCCACCGGGGGGTATCCCGCCCGAGCACCCGGACCCGCACCGGGTAGGCAGCCAGCTCCAGGTGGAGTACTGGCCGTCGAGGGGGCACCTCCTCAGCCGGATGTCCCGGCGGACAGCACCCTACCAAGGGCGGGAAACGAGTAAGAGGAAGGATGACCGGGGGGCGCTGGGGTCACCCAAGCAAGCCACCCCGGAGTACCGCGGGGAAAGCCCCACGGAGAGCGCGGTTGAGCCGACGCCGCATCAACCCCCGGGTACACCTTCCGGCCCCGACGACACGGCGTCAGGGGATTGATGACCAACCTCCGAGGTTGGGAGGAGAGGACGGGAAGCCCCTTCACGTTGAACCAGACAAGGGCCCTGTTCAGGATGCCCGAGCTACACCGGATATCGGTGTAGGACATGTGTTGTTTACCTTGGAGAACTTCAAGGTATCAGCCACACTGGGGGTTGACCCCCAGTCGACACGATCGTACTACCCTGTACTGGACACAGGGGCTGGACCCAACCTTATCCGGAAGGATACCCTCCCGGACAAGTGGCTTCCACGAGTCAGAGTGACTCGGGACCCACCATCAAGGACGCGAATGGTCGACTCATTCGTACGACCGCAGCGATGTCGCTGCAGGTTACCATCGGGGATCTCACCACGGAAGTTGACTTCCTGGTATGTGAAACGCTATCGGTGCCCTGCATACTGGGGTGCACCTTCATCAACGTTCACGTTGATGCAATCCGGCCAGGCCGGAGGACCGTCGAGCTTCAAGAAGCCGACGGGACGAAGCGAGGACACACGGCTATCGTCAGGGACCTGACGCTACAAGGAAGCCACGTTAACGTGGCTGAGGTGTACGCAAGCGTCGAGCCGAAGACACTTCGGTTGGCCAAGCGAACTCGCTTTGAGCCGTTGTCAGAGACAGTCCTCCCGGTTAACTGCGACCTCGCAGGCATCTGCAGAGTCCAGTCCAACCTACGGACGTACAAGCGCCATGGGTTGACCATGGCCAACGGTCTCATAGACCTCCCAGCAGGAGGGTCGTCCCTCCTAGTGATGGCGAACTACCGCCGTAAGGCAGTCACCCTCCCGAAGGAAACTATCCTCGGGATTGCCGAACTCTACGAAGGAGATATCCTTACCCCTGATAAGGAAGGTCAAGTGGAACCACTTGAAGTACTGGCGGTCGCCGAGACCACCGAGCGACAGCAACCCGATGACGGGAAGCCTAACCCATCGGCGGCTCCGGCGGACCTGCCGCCAAAGGACCAAGAGGCCTTGAAGGCACTGGCCGAGGCTGACCTCGACCACCTTCCCCCTTCGGTAGCCGAAGGGGTACGACGGATGCTAAGAAAGCATGACGTTATGTGGACAGGCGGGGCCTTGGGGACCATTGGGGCAACCCAACATCGTATAGACCTGGTACCAGGCGCACGACCCGCCCGCTCACAACCGCACCGAGCGGGACCTATGCAACGAGAGATCGTTGATGGAGAAGTGAAGAGGATGAGTGAAGCTAAGGTGATCCGACCTTCGATGTCGGAATGGGGTGCCCCAGTCGTTATTGTGCCGAAGAAGGATCAAACCCCTCGGTTTTGCATCGATTATCGACGCCTCAACTTGGTTACCAAGAAGGACTCATACCCTTTACCAAGGATGGATGAATGCATCGACTCCCTGGGGGAGGCTACGGTGTTTACCACCATCGACTGCAATGCCGGATACTGGCAGATCCCGGTGGCGGACGAGGATATCCCCAAGACGGCATTCGTCTGTCACAGTGGAGTGTACGAGTTCCTAAGGATGCCCTTCGGATTGTCCAACGCCCCCGCTACATTCCAGCGGGCTATCGACATCATACTGTCTGGGGTGAAGTGGCGTAACTGCCTAGTGTACCTCGATGACGTCATCGTCTTCTCGCGTAACATGGATGACCATGTACAACATGTTGACGAGGTACTCACCCTCTTGAGGAACGCCGGGGTAACCCTGCGTCTGAAGAAGTGCGCCTTCTTCCAACAGACGGTCGAATATCTGGGCCACCAGATAACCCCTGGTAAACTAGGGGTACTCGAAGCCAATACCCGGGCACTCCGGGATGCCCGGAGCCCTAACACCCAGACGCAGCTCAAGAGCTTCCTGGGAATGTGCAATGTATACCGACGGTTCGTCAAGGACTTCGCTCGGATAGCTAAACCGTTAACGGTTCTTACGAGCAGTACCTTACCCAAGGTACTCCAACCCCCTTCGCCTAGCGAAGAGGAGGCATTCGAGTCGCTGAAGCGAGCCCTACTAGCCCCACCCGTCCTTGCGTTACCGCATAGACGGGGTACCTTCGTCATCGATGTCGATGCGTGTGATACACAAGTGGGATGCACCCTGTTACAGGGGGAGACGTTGATCGGTACCGATAACGTTATCCCGGACCTACGTCCGGTAGGGTACTTCAGCCGGACACTCAACCCGGCTGAGCGGAACTATAGTGCCACCGAGCGTGAATGCCTCGGAGTTATATGGGCAGTGCAACTGCTCCGTCCATACCTGGAAGGCTCCAGGTTCATCGTGAGGTCCGACCACGAACCCCTACGATGGCTCCTCAACCTTGGTGACAAGGATTCCGATAGCCATGGGAGGCTAGCCCGATGGAGGCTGAAGATGGCCGAGCACGACTACCGCACGGTGTATAAGGCTGGGTCAACCCACCACCTCGGAGACGCGTTGTCGCGACTCGACACCCCGAGCGGGGATACCCGCCCGGTGGACGAGGACATCCCGGTAGTACCGGTGTGCATGGTGGGTAATGCTACCCAGGGTATGGCTGACCATACCATGGCACACCTTGCGTGCCCATTGACCCTCGCGGACTTCCGCGAGGCACAGGCCAACGACGATGACTGTAGACGTCATCGTGCTAACCTCCTAGCCGGTACGGCCGGCATCTTCTCCGAGAACGAAGACGGACTCATATACCGGCGGGCACCCGCCGATGGACGACATCAAGTCGTGGTTCCCGTGTCCTTACGGCAAGCCGTCATGAAACGAGAACATGAGAACCCTACAGCCGGACACCCGGGGGGTTCACGTATGTTCGCAGCAATGCGAAGGTTCTTCTACTGGCCAGCAATGGCCGTCGACGTGGTCGACCACGTACGGGGATGCCACCCCTGTGCACGTAACCGCATGAGTCTACATAGGCGGGCGTCTGCCATGAAGCTATTCCCACCTGATGGGCCCAACGAGCAAGTCGCTATCGACATACTCGGGCCACTTCCGATAACGGAAGAAGGGAACAGGTACATCCTGGTCATGTCTGACCGCTTCACTAAGCTGTCAAGAGCGGCAGCCATCCCGAATGATACGGCATACACGATCATGAACGCAGTGGTTGACCACTGGATCAGTGCATACGGAGTCATGAAGCAACTCCTCTCCGATAACGGAGCAAACCTTACGTCGGCATTCTGCACTAAGGTCCTGGGCATGTTCGGTATCGAACCACGTCGGGCATCCGACTACCACCCGCAGTCCAACGGGCAGGTGGAGCGGTTCAACCGCACCATCGTAAAGATGCTACAGTGCTACGTGGCCGAGCACACGAACACTTGGGACAGGCTTCTGTCCGTACTCACCCTGGCATACAATGCCAGGCCACATCGGAGCACAAACATTGCTCCGCTGGAGTGGGTCATGCCACTAGGCGTCGGTAACCTGACGCTGCCACCCGGCAGGTGCACTCGGTATGATACACCGAAGGGCCGACCCGCCGAACGCATCCACCTAGCTTGGTTGGCCAAGCTATCGTGGATG
Source organism: Pyropia yezoensis (assembly GCA_009829735.1). Classification (NCBI taxonomy): domain Eukaryota; phylum Rhodophyta; class Bangiophyceae; order Bangiales; family Bangiaceae; genus Pyropia; species Pyropia yezoensis. The sequence goes on from CM020620.1 coordinate 23,409,784, forward strand.
ATTCCTAAGCTCAAGGGTGCCCTGGACAGAACACAACTTCGGTATAAGAAGAACTTCGACGCCCGACTACGGGTGCGCAACGCAACCCTGGTAACAGGTGACTGGGTCTATATCAGACACCAGAAGTTCCGAGGGAACAAGCTTATGCAACCGGTCAAGGGACCGTACCAGATCCTCCACAGAGATGACCACTCTGTTATCTTACACTCCGATACGGAGATCCAACGCATCAGTATGAATGATGTCACACCTGCTCCGAAGCCGGAACAGCCTCAGCCGGTACCGGCTGGGTTGCTACATGAAGCTCTTACAACCCACCGGTCGGATGACCCGGTGGGACCGGATGGGATTCCATACCAAGTAGAGAGCGTGGTCGGACACACCGACCCGGACATACCAGGACCCTGGTACGTCAAGGTTATGTGGGTCGGATACGACTCACCCACCTGGGAACAGGCGGCGAATATACCCCGCCAACTCCTCATGCCGTACATGAGGCGACGACGCCTACTGTAACAACCCAACCGACACCGACTTCGGCTGTTGGGGGGTGAGGCTTATACCTACTAAGTAGGGTGTGACATGGTTATGGCAGACTTAGGTTTCTAAGTCAAATCAGACTTAAGTTTCTAAGTCGAACCAAGCTTAGGTAACTAAGTAGAGCTAAGCTTAGGTAACTAAGTAAAAACCTGAACCTTAATAAGTTAACTTAAAGGTAAAGGCTAACTCCGATAATATCGAAGTAACTAGGGAGCTTACACGGGAGGATGACCTCCCCAAGCCAAGACACAAAGTGAGGGAGGATAACCTCCCCAAGCATGAACCAACCGGAAGAAGTTGGGCGGGAGGCAAGGCACCACTGAGCCAGAAGGGGTACTCCCCAGGGCAGCAAACAGAGGCAAGCAATGCCCCCAGCGGGGGATGAGTTTATACTCACTACTACCCGGCTACCATAAGGGTTGTCGGGGCCCTCTCCCTCACAAACAAATAGCACTCCTCAGTGGGTAGACCCACTGCCCGAGGGAGGCCACTCACGCGTAAGCGCGTATACCTCCGTGCTCCACCGGTCGGCAATGTCACGACGGTCGACCACCCGAGTTACCTCGGTGCATGGCTGGACGAGGGTGCTGCGGCCAGCCTCCACGTCCTCCAGAGCTTTCTGGAGGCGGTCCAGCACGCCACCAAAGCAACGCGCTGACCCAACCAGCGCAGCACCTGGGGGGATATCCCCCCAGCTAACAGAGAGACCCCCACGCATTGCGCGGGTAACAAGGGCGTCAACGCCTTCATACCAGAGACGGGGACCCCCGTCATGTAGGACAGGGGCGGGAGGTGACACTGGCGCAGCCAGAGGAGCCACAGTAGCCGACACGGCTACCACCGGAGCCGGTGGCACCTGATACGAGGCCCGGTAGGACCCTACCGAAGGGGCTCCACCGTAACCACGGCGGTACTCCGCCCGACGACGGGACACCTCACGCTCCCCACCCACAGAGCCCCACTCTCGGGGACGACGGCCAACCGCCGCCGGCATCGGGTTACCGAACCACGGAGCAAGGACCTGAAGAGGGTCATGGATAACCATGGGAATACCCAGGTCAGGAACGGCCTCGGTGGACGCCCACCCATGGCAACTAGGCTCACCCGGCTGAGTACGCCGGACACGCAACGAGTGACGAGGCAAGGGGGAAGCCCCAGCCTGCGGGTCCCGGTACGGGGGAAGGGCCAACACCCCAGCCCAGTTCACGGCATCGTGAACAGCCAGCAGGGCTTCGAACTCCCGGGCCAACCCGGTCTTGGCAGCTATCAGATCCACGCCCAACTGCGCGATGTGCCGACGGACACCCGTCGGAAGATGAAACAGACGACCCTGCCGGCGGACGGACAGCAAGAAGGATGAAGCCTGCCCGAGGGTAACCTCAAGGGTGAAGGTACCCTGCAACGGGTGGACCGGTCGCGAGGCCAACACACTCCCGAAGTAGCGAAGACAGGAGCCGGTGTCAAACCGGAAAGCAGGGGCGGGTTCCCACCCCTCCTGCCATAGCGGCGGGCGCACGGGAGTGTATACCGGAGCACGACCGTTGCCGGTCTGCAACGCACACGTTATATCCGTGCGGAACGCATCCGCCATGACACCATGGTTACGTCGCCAACTCGACGCCGACTTCAACCCCGCCATGGGCGGGTAGGGAGCCGTCAACGACAGATACGGGGGTACCCCCGGGTAGTAGTCAAAGTCGGGATACCGACCGGTACGGCTCACCGTCTCCCCAAACGCAACCGGCTCCGCCGCCGCCGCAATCCCCCGAGCACTAGCCGGGTAGTCAATCTCCCGCGGCAACGCGGGGGCAATCAAGTCGCAGACCCCGAAGTTGGGGTCGAGGTAGACCTCACCCCGTCCCACCCGGGTGCGCCAGAGCTGCGCATGCCGGTCGTCCGGCTGACTCAGGATCCAATGGTGTTCCACCCGGACCGCGTTCGGCTGGTTGACCAGCCGCACCAACTCCCGCTCCCAGCACGGGTCCACCTTGACGCGCCGGGAGGATTCTCCACGGGGATGCACCAGGTGGAAGTCCACCCGCATACGCCCATCGGACTCCATCGACTCTTGCACCGTGAGGCCTCGAACCCGAGCCACCAAGTCGGACACCGACATGGCGGGTTGACCCGCCGCCACGGCGACGCCGCCACCCAACGGGGCAACCCGGGCAGGACCAGGAAGAATCGGGGGCGCCGGGGGACGCACCACCGGCAGAGGGGCCGACGTCGGAGATGGACGAGGCCGAGGAGGAAGAAGAAGGGCGGGCGCCCGCCCGGAGTAACTCCCGGTGTCAACCGCCATGGGAGAAGGAGCGTCTTGACCGCTCGACGCCCGCGGCACCGCAGGTACGGCACCGGCGCCGGCACCACCCGTCGGCGTAGCCCCCGCCTCGGAAGGGGAAGGCACTTGGACAGCCTCCGGAGCCGGAGCCCCGGCCGTGCGGACACCCGCACCGTCTTGACCCGCCGCACCGGGTGTCGCACCGCCACCACCACCCGCGTCAACGTCGGGACCGCCTCGAGGAGTCACCGCCCGGACACCCGGACCACCTTGACCAGCCGGAGTCGGCTGCGGGTCGCCACCTCCGCCGCAGGGCGGACCATCTTGAGGTAGCTGCGGTGAGCCGGCACCGGCACCAGGCTCCATCCGGGCAGCCGGCAGAGAGGGGGTAGAAGCCGCCACGCGCGGTTGACCGCCGGGTTGACCGCCGGCCGACGGCACCGTCGTGCCGCTGCACACGGACGACAGTCCTCCGGCCGACAGATGGACGGACACCGCAGGCCCGTCGTCGTCAGACGAGCTCACCCCGTAACGCGCGGCGTCGGGACCGACAGGCGCGTCGTCCTCCATCTCCTCCCCGATCAGGAGGTCTTCCTCCTCTTCAAGCACCTGGGGATAGGACATGATAACGGGTGCGGAGTCCCCCGCGCCCACAAGCCGTCGACGGCTACGACCCGGTACAGTGGGATAACCGGGACGAGCCAGGGAAGCGCGGGCACCCGCGCTTATGACCACAAACGGCCACGAGAAGCGCCGCAGGCACGCGGGTCGACCCGCGCCCCACGGGGCTACGACCGCGCTCCACCCAGGCACCTGGGCGGGACGGGGCCACCCCCACACCCGGGGTAAGCAAGGGGGGTCACCCCCAACCGACCCCACTCAATCGTCCACACGAGAGGGGCCCCACTACCAGCAGGCACCTGGTGGCGGATCCGCTTGCACCACCCCTCGGAAAGGGGGGTCGTGAACAAAAACCCGCATCGGGAAATTAACGGTCCGGAAAACGGATCGTGTGTGTACCACACAAAGGGGGGCACCCCCCTCGGACAACCTCGAAAAGGGGTGTCTGTCGCGACGGGGCGCAAAGCCCCACCCGACGGGTAAACAGTCACGCGACCCACTTACATTCGGTAACCCGAATGCAACTCGACCCGAGGACGGGCCGAATCTAAGGGGGGGATATGTAGCAATATGGTTGTCCGTATTGTGACCCTAATATTAGGGGGGGCTACTTCTAATCCTTAACTTTCAATTTGAGAGTCCGAGCTGGTCACGGTATCTATAAGTTACGTATGACCAGAGGGACTTGCATCTTGGGGTGGAGGGTAGTTAGTAGTGTCTCCGAGGGTTTATAACGAGGGGGCCGGTGGCGAATCCACCGCCGGCCAAGGTAGAACAACAAACCCCTCCCATTTGGGCTCCCATCTTGGTCCCGTGGCTTGCGCTCCAAGGACAGCAACCTTGGCCTCCCGGTGACGTTGGTGCCGATCCCCCTTGGTGAGTGTTCCCTGAGAGTGGACGTGCGACGGATTCCTATTGTGCTACATTGGTGGAGCAGCAGGGGACGGGTTTCCGTCACCCTTGTGGTGACGCCGTCTTCGGCCCTGGCACACGGATAGGGATCCGGTCCTTTTCTTGTACTCGTGGTGTTGCGACCTGATCGATTGTGTTGAGCTTTTACCTGTGACTGTGACCTACTGTTACTCTCCCCAATCTACCCCCTCGCTCTCTTATTCGTGGTGGTCGTTGCGTCGGTTGACTGATTGTGACTATGTCTACCCAAGAGACGGGGAACGTTCAAGATGACGGATCGGCGTCGACGCCGACTCCGGAGGTGACTACGGGAACCGGGATCGGGAACCCGATCGATAACATTGAGACGCCAATGCTTTCCGGTGCCGGATCGACGTTTGGCACGGCTCGGACGGCAGGAGGCGGGGGCCCGCCTCAACTGTCGTCGACCGACCTCACTCCGCCGCCTCCTTCACCAGGGGATTCCCTGATGGCATCATTGGCCCGCATCGAGGCCCGGTTTTCCGGGCTCGACGCCCGTCAAGATCGGACGGAGGACGCAATGGCAGTGTTGATGTCAACACGGCACACGACGGGACCCCGTCGTGTTCCTCCCACACCGGTACGGTTCGAACCGGCCGGACTACTTTCGGAGTCCACCAGGGTCAATCCCGGGGTTGCTACTCCTGGACAACCCCCGGACACAATGGGGTATGGGTCCGACTCGTCGGCAGAGTTGGAACGGAGTCACACGGAGCGATACGCTCGGAGCACCCGAAGCGGACTCCGCGGACACGACCCGGCGGATACGTACGCCGGGGGAGAGTCGGTTATGGGGGGAGGGGGTACCCTCTCGCAGTACCCCCACGACGAAGGAGGCCCGGCAACTCGGGTTCCCGAGGTGCCGACGCCTGAAGTACCATCTTCAGTGGTGGAAGCTATGACCGCGCAGGTAACTGCGAGCCTACTGAAGCGGATGGAGTCCGATGAGTTCGCTCATCAACTGGCTAAGCGACTGGATATCCAGGACGCTGACACGGAGATCGTCAACGAGGTCTTCCGGTCGGTTCTTACTCCGGAACGTTATCGTTTGGAGGACCGCTCTACCACCGTATCGGAATCGATGCGTAATACGTCGCATCGGGCGATCCGCTCTATGCAGACCCTTATGAAGGGAGTCCCTATGTTCGGGGGGCCGAACGGACGCCCGTTGGCAGTCATCGGCTTCTTGACTAGCTTCAAGGCAGCCGCAGACAAGGCGCTCGTTAACGAGGGGCTGGCCCTGGAGATCCTCCCGTTCTTTGTTGATGAACGGGTGCGAGGCATTCTTCGCCAGGCATCCCCGATGCCGGGAATGAGGGTCGCGGCCACTCCGGGGTGGCTTGCTTGGGTAACCCCAGCGCCCCCCGGTCATCCTTCCTCTTACTCGTTTCCCGCCCTTGGTAGGGTGCTGTCCGCCGGGACATCCGGCTGAGTAGGTGCCCCCTCGACGGCCAGTACTCCACCTGGAGCTGGCTGCCTACCCGGTGCGGGTCCGGGTGCTCGGGCGGGATACCCCCCGGTGGATGCCTTGCGTTGCGCCGCTGCCCGCCGAGACTCCTCGGGGATGAGTGGGCAGGAAGACACCCAGTGCTGGGGATCCCCACACAACATACACCCGGACGTGCCGGTCCCCCCTTGAGTTCGCATCGGGGTAGCCCCGTAGCTACGGTTGCCTCCCTCGGGCGCCCGAGTGCCTGCTCCCTGGTAGGCCTTGGGTCCTTGGGTCAACCGGAACATGGATTCCCCCAACCGGTTGGGTCGGCCCGCAATCTGCGGAGGTGCCTCCGTGCGCACCGCCCATGTTGGCAAGGGTTGGTGAGGGTTACCCGTCACCGGGGAGTACCCCGTAGTCCGCACATACGGGACGCGCCGTCCCGTTCCTTCGTTGACCTGTAACTGGGTTCCAGCCGGGGCGATGTACGCTACCGTACCATGTTCATCAATCACCGGCGTCGCCGGTAGCAACAGGTGGCCCTGTTGGTCGACTAGAGGGTCATCCTCACCAATAGGGGTATGTTCGGTCGCCACCAGTACTGGTGCGGCCTTACGTTCCACCTTCTCTTGCCTCGGTACCGGGGTAAGACTGGGCTTGCCTCCCTCACCCTTGGGCTTCGGGGCCAAGGCACACTCCGGGTGTAGAACCCGGTAGGCGTCCCCTAGGGACTTGCACATATGCATCAGTCGACTGAAGTTCGTCCGTGCCGTGTTGGCGCCCCGTGCGGATATCCGCACGTAGTTGGGTACTCCTGCGAACAGGATGGCCCGTAGCTCCCCTTCTCCGAGGAGCTTCCCCAGCTCGTAGTCGAGCTCTTGGATCCGGCGTCCAAACATCTCCTCATCCTCCCAGGACTGGGCGGTGGCAGTGCGAAGGGCCCGATAGTGGTCCTCGCACTTGTCCTCACTGAGGTAGCTGCTCAGCAGCTCCTTCAATATCCCACGGTAATCCATGGGGGTGGCCGCGACCCTCATTCCCGGCATCGGGGATGCCTGGCGAAGAATGCCTCGCACCCGTTCATCAACAAAGAACGGGAGGATCTCCAGGGCCAGCCCCTCGTTAACGAGCGCCTTGTCTGCGGCTGCCTTGAAGCTAGTCAAGAAGCCGATGACTGCCAACGGGCGTCCGTTCGGCCCCCCGAACATAGGGACTCCCTTCATAAGGGTCTGCATAGAGCGGATCGCCCGATGCGACGTATTACGCATCGATTCCGATACGGTGGTAGAGCGGTCCTCCAAACGATAACGTTCCGGAGTAAGAACCGACCGGAAGACCTCGTTGACGATCTCCGTGTCAGCGTCCTGGATATCCAGTCGCTTAGCCAGTTGATGAGCGAACTCATCGGACTCCATCCGCTTCAGTAGGCTCGCAGTTACCTGCGCGGTCATAGCTTCCACCACTGAAGATGGTACTTCAGGCGTCGGCACCTCGGGAACCCGAGTTGCCGGGCCTCCTTCGTCGTGGGGGTACTGCGAGAGGGTACCCCCTCCCCCAATAACCGACTCTCCCCCGGCGTACGTATCCGCCGGGTCGTGTCCGCGGAGTCCGCTTCGGGTGCTCCGAGCGTATCGCTCCGTGTGACTCCGTTCCAACTCTGCCGACGAGTCGGACCCATACCCCATTGTGTCCGGGGGTTGTCCAGGAGTAGCAACCCCGGGATTGACCCTGGTGGACTCCGAAAGTAGTCCGGCCGGTTCGAACCGTACCGGTGTGGGAGGAACACGACGGGGTCCCGTCGTGTGCCGTGTTGACATCAACACTGCCATTGCGTCCTCCGTCCGATCTTGACGGGCGTCGAGCCCGGAAAACCGGGCCTCGATGCGGGCCAATGATGCCATCAGGGAATCCCCTGGTGAAGGAGGCGGCGGAGTGAGGTCGGTCGACGACAGTTGAGGCGGGCCCCCGCCTCCTGCCGTCCGAGCCGTGCCAAACGTCGATCCGGCACCGGAAAGCATTGGCGTCTCAATGTTATCGATCGGGTTCCCGATCCCGGTTCCCGTAGTCACCTCCGGAGTCGGCGTCGACGCCGATCCGTCATCTTGAACGTTCCCCGTCTCTTGGGTAGACATAGTCACAATCAGTCAACCGACGCAACGACCACCACGAATAAGAGAGCGAGGGGGTAGATTGGGGAGAGTAACAGTAGGTCACAGTCACAGGTAAAAGCTCAACACAATCGATCAGGTCGCAACACCACGAGTACAAGAAAAGGACCGGATCCCTATCCGTGTGCCAGGGCCGAAGACGGCGTCACCACAAGGGTGACGGAAACCCGTCCCCTGCTGCTCCACCAATGTAGCACAATAGGAATCCGTCGCACGTCCACTCTCAGGGAACACTCACCAAGGGGGATCGGCACCAACGTCACCGGGAGGCCAAGGTTGCTGTCCTTGGAGCGCAAGCCACGGGACCAAGATGGGAGCCCAAATGGGAGGGGTTTGTTGTTCTACCTTGGCCGGCGGTGGATTCGCCACCGGCCCCCTCGTTATAAACCCTCGGAGACACTACTAACTACCCTCCACCCCAAGATGCAAGTCCCTCTGGTCATACGTAACTTATAGATACCGTGACCAGCTCGGACTCTCAAATTGAAAGTTAAGGATTAGAAGTAGCCCCCCCTTAATATTAGGGTCACAATACGGACAACCATATTGCTACATAGGGCTGTAGTTAAAAGCCACTCTGCGTACCACTTCGACTTGAAGCACTCTCTTGGCACTGTTGCTCGGCCTTCCCTCACGTTGAGGGAGGGCTGTCAGGGTCTATCTCATTCCGGGCACAGTACGCCCGGACCTCCTCAGCGGGAAGGTCCTCCACATACTCCCACGTATCATCCTTGGCTTTGTAGCCAAACCAGCGCACCCTCAACATGAGGCGGTCAGTGTCCTCATCCCATCCGTGGTCGATGAACTTATCGAACACGTACTCCTGCGGGCCCTGTTTGGCCGCAGGCAGTGAGGGGAGGCGCCACGCTTCCAAAGCACGCGCCCAAGCTGGGTCGCCTGCAGGCGGTGGTGCAACTTTGACCACGTCCTGTCTGTTCACTGTGCGGACCCCATCGTCACTTTCGATGGTGAAGCGCCGTTCATCAGTACGAAGGACCTGGTACGGCCCCTTCGTCTGGAATACCAACTCACCCCCAGTTGGGGTGTGTGAGTGGACCAATACCCAGTCACCCTGCTCGAGGACATGCTTGGCGTTGCGCACCTTTTTGTCAAAGGTACGCTTGTAGCGCTTTTGTGCTTTGTCCATCTCAGCCCTGACTTTAGGGATGAGGTTTTCAAGCCTAGCAGCGAACTCCGCCTTACTCTCAGTAGGAGTAGGCGTACTGCCACCATCCTCCCTTGTTGGGAGCGACCGCCGCACAGCAATAGACCGCACGCGACGGGGGGTCACAAAAGCGAGGGGTACTTCCCCGGTAGATGAGTGAACCTGCGAATTGTAGGCAGTAGTAAGAATGGAAATGTATTTGTCCCACGTCTTCACGTGCTCACTCACATAGTGGCGCAGCTGCCTAACAATAGTTTTGTTGAAGCGCTCCACCTGCCCATTAGTTTGTGGGTGGTAGGGGGTGGCATAGTTTGCCTTAACCCCCAACATATCCAGCACTCCCTGAAACAGTACAGACGCAAATTGCGGTCCATTGTCCGATAGTGTACTATCTGGGATGCCATACGCGGCAACCCAGTGATCTAGGAAGGCTGACACGACCGACATGGCCGTGATCTCTGCCAGTGGGATCGCTCGCGTAAGTTTCGTGAAGCGGTCACAGATGACCAGGAGGTACTGGTTGCCCTCCTCGGTCACTGGCAGTGGCCCAAGGATGTCCATCGCCAACGCGGCGAAGGGCTCCTTGGCCGGGAACAATAGCATAGCCGTACTAGGCCGCCGTTCCATCAGACGGTTCTGTGCACAACTTGTGCCACCCAACTGTAGATGTCCACCACCATGGACGGCCAGTAGTATCTGGTCCTCAGGGTCTGGTACAGTTTACTAGACCCCAGGTGTCCACCCGTAGGAGCGTTGTGCTCCCTCTCAAGGATACTGTCCTTGAGGGATGCGGGGACGACAAGTTGTTCGGTCCCCTGGAATACCCCCCTCCTCATGAGGAGGCCATCGTCTCCCAGGAAGAACCGCGTCTCCGCCACTGTATCCAGTGTATCCCTCTGCGACTTGCAGAAGGGATCCTCGGCCTGGGCCTTCACCACCTCGTCCAGGGACAGGGGCAAGTACTTCTTGTTCCCTGGCGCCTCGGGGTTCAACGCCTGACCCGAGCGCGTGACTCCCCCCACGATGGGGATGTCCTCATCGACTGGGTTAGTGTCCAGCCCCTCGGTAGGTACCCGAGAGAGGCCGTCGGCAAGGGCATGTTGCCTGCCAGGTCGGTACTCAATATCAAAGTTGAAGGGTGCCAGTCGCACCCTCCACCGATTGAGACGAGTGTTCGTACAGTCCGTCTTAAAGATGAACTGCAACGCGCGGTGGTCACAGCGGATGAGGAACTTCTCACCCTCCAGGTAGTGACGAAGTGACGTCACCGCCCACACCACTGCGAGTCCTTCCAACTCGGTGACTCCGTAGTTCTTCTCGGCCGAGTTCAGCCCCTTGCTGAAGTATCCCACCGGCAAGTACTCCTTGCCCGGCTGCTGCTGAAGCAACACACAACCAAGTTGGTCGTAGCTAGCATCCACATCCAGGATGTAGTGGCCTCCCAACCTGGGAATAGCCAGGATAGGGGGCTTCAGCAGAAGGTCCCGAAGAGTCTCAAAGGATTCCTGCTCCACCCGACTTGGGGGAGACAGGTTCTTCGGGAGCGTTGAGCTCACTAACTCATTCAACGGCTTCGCCACCTTGGCGAAGCCCTTGGTGAAACGTCGGTACACGTTACACATCCCGAGGAAGCTCCTCATCTGGGTCTGGGTCCGGGGGTACTGAGCCTTACGGATTGCCCTCAAGTTCTTCTCGTTGACACTGAGACGCCCCGGACGGACAACATGTCCCAAGTATTCCACCTCTTGAGTGAAGAGGTGGCACTTACTCTCCTTCAGTGACACACCGGCGTCAGCAAGTAGCTTGAACACCTGGCCAAGATGGCCAATGTGTTCCTCCGGACTTCGGGAGAACACAATGATATCGTCTAGGTACACAAGACAGATCTGCCACCGTACTCCGGCCAGAATCATGTCCATAGCGCGCTGGAAAGTTGCCGGCGCGTTACACAGACCAAACGGTAGACGCTTGCACTGATTGGTACCACAGTGACAGGTAAAGGTAGTTTTATGCCTGTCCTCCGGGGCAATGGGAATTTGCCAGTACCCCGCGTTACAGTCTAGGGTAGAGAACACGTTCGCCTCCCCCAGAGAGTCCAGACAGTCGTCCATCCTAGGTAGGGGATAACTGTCCTTCACCGTGCTCTCGTTGAGCTTACGGTAGTCGATACAGAACCGGGGAGTCCCATCAACTTTGGGGACGATAACCACCGGAGTCGCCCACTCGGCGTTGCTGGCCTCGATCACATCGAGGGCCTCCATGCGAGCAACTTGCTCCTTAACGAGGGCCCTTGAACGGGGTCCTCCCCTATACGGTTGTTGGCGTATAGGGGGTGCACCGGGCTTCAACTCGATCCGGTGTTGGGTAGCTCTCATGAGTCCCAATTGGCCATCCCACAACTTGTGATATTGGTCCAAGAGGCGTTCAACTTGAACCCTCAACCTGGGTGGAACACCCTCCATGTTCACATGGGGCCGAGGAGAGGCGGCCGACTTGGCTTGATGCTTCTCCTTTCCGGACTTCGGGCCGCTACTTGCGCCCGCGTTGAGGGTGACCGCTACTACCGGTCCCTCGTGTTGGTCGATATAGCCGAACTTGGCTCCCGACTTGAAGTACTGGGGCGACGAGCTCAGGTTCATCACCTGGATCCTCCACGGGACTCCGGCTTTGGAGTCCATCGTGCCAAGGGCAACATGCACTTGGTGCTTGCGAGCAAGACGGGGGTAAGGTTGCACCAACCCGTTCCCCGTATAATCAGTTACAACGTCAACGTGCGCCACCGAGTTGGGGGGCAACGTGACTTTACGGGCTAAACGCAGGGTAGCAGTAAACCCTTCCCTCACAGAGCAAACAGGCTTCGACTGTGAGACTGTCACAGGAGCCACAGACTTTCCCTTACCAAGGATGGGGATAGTCTCCCCATTCATCAACTTGACCCAGTACTCAGGGCCACAAATCAAAGGCACTTGTGTAACAACATAAGGGGTACCCAGAAGCAGGGGTACCGATATATTCTCAACTACTCCATAGGTCACGTCGACCTCATGGGTCCCCAACCTAGTTGGTAGGGTCACGGCACCAACGATGGGAAGTACCCCACCATTGATATCGATCAGATGGTCAGCTTTAGATCTCCAGCGTTGGAGCTTCACCTCCTTTGGTAATAGCGACTGGCGTATCAAGGAGGCTCCTGACCCGGTATCAAGTACGATACGGGCACAACAGGCGCGGCCGGGGGCAAGTTGCACCCGTCCAGCCACCTGGAAGTTCTCACCCGTCAGCACCGCGATGACCCGACGTGGGTTTACGTTCTTGGGGAGTCCGACCCGAGGTGGGCGGACTCCCTTAGGTCGCCGCAGTATCCGGCACTGTTGGTTCGTCCTCTTGGCCCACTTGGCCGAGGATGCCGTTGTGAGCTTCGGACGGCCAGCTTCAACGGTCATTCGTTTCCCGCCGACTTGGCGTCCGAATCTGAGGGCGGGGAGGAAGACGTCGAGTCCGAGGACGACGTGTCCGCCTCCTCCGCCGAGGGTGTGGCGACCGCGACGACCGGTCGAGACCCACCCTCGCGGCGTGAACGTACTTCGTTCGTAGCCGACTTCTTACTCGCATTCCTAACAAGTTGTTGGATGCGTTTACTCAACTTGGGGCAATCATATGCCCAGTGTCCATCGGAGTTGCAGCTCCAACACCGATTGTCAGTTCCCGGAGGGGTCTTCCCAACTGGGGACGACGAAGAGGTACCCTGGGATGTTCCCACGGCAGCTACCACTCTCTCCTTGCGGATTCGGCGTGCCTCTCCCAACTCTCTGGTCCGGCGCGCCTCCTCGCGTTCCTTGGCCAACTCGGCCTGACGCTCCTGGCGTTGTTCCTCCCGCAACTTGCGATAGGCCTCACCCCTGCGGTAGGCGAACCTAGCCAACTCGGCCAGGGTCGCCCGGGCAGTGTTATGCTCCCGGGTCTCCATCCGGACTGACCAATGGAGTCCCTCCACAAACCGAATCTTCACCACAGCTTGTGGATGAAGAAACCCACAAAGATTGTTGAGCTTACGGACTCGCTCCGCAAAGGACAACTCGTCCTCGGACTCTTCCTGGTGGGCTTGCGTAAACTCCTCGACTTGAGAAGCCAGCGCCGCTTCATCAACCATGGCCCTCAACAACCAGTTGACGAGCTCCAAATAGGACGTCACCTCCCCAGCGCTTCCACTTGAGGAGCTGGGCATGACGGACATAAGTTCTGTCCGCAGGTCTCCTCTCGTAAACTCCTGTAGCATGTAAAAAGCCATGCCTTCACTTATGGCATTGTCGTCACAGGCTTTTGTGAAACGACGTAGAAACTCAAAGACACGGAGGGGGGGAGTTCCATCCCACTCCGCTTTGTGCCCAAAAGAATGAAGAGCATTCTTCTTGGCACGACCCATGGCTCGGGCCTGGACAGGACCATACACCACCGACTTGTTGTGGAGGGCGTAGGTCTCACAGTCAAAGATCCCCTGGTAGACCGGGTTGGCTACCTGGATCTTGGGCGGCACCTCACGTTGAGGGAAAAGCCGCTGTGGCACTGGGGTAAGTTGACCCTCAGCGCCTGTAGACTGGTGCGGCGAGTTTGGTGTAGCCGCCGGCGTTTCCGAGGGGAACTCCCCCGTGAAGGGCGTACGCCCCACCGAGAATGGTGCGGCTCCCACGTTGGGAGTCACAGGGGTCGCCCCCTGTTCGGGGCGACCCGGAATAGGCGTCAGGGGAGATTCCCCCTGCGCCTGCGGGCTCGAAAGCCCCAATCCGGTCTGGACATTAAGGCCATCTGGCAAACTCGCCACAATCTGATTCAGAATAGTATTCGTCATCGTGACCACCAGGCCCGGCAAAGTCTGCCGCAACACATTGGTCGCCTCCCGACGGACAGTTTCCGCGAGGAGTGGATTGACGACTCCAGTTGAGTCTCGGTCCGCCTCCGGGAGTCCACCTGAGGGGTAACCACGTTCCTCAGGGGTCTCAACCGGGGGCATGGGCGCGAGCCCATCGCCGACCAACGGAGGTCCGCCGTCCTCCGAAAGCCTAGTTGGCGACGGCTCCAAGCCAAAGTTGGTTCCAACCCGAGTGGAACCCGCGGGGACAGTCCTCACCCCTTGGGACGTTCCCGTTGAGTATACCACACGGTGGCCAGACTTCGGCCCACCCACATCAGAAGTGTCACCCGAGTGAACTCCCGACTGAGTCGGGGTGGCCTGTTGCCCGCCCGCACTTCCAGTCCTGCTGGCTTGAGGGACCTCTAGTCCCTCTGCGACCCCAGGTAAACCCACCTGTGTCTCACCAGTATTCAAAGGCACTGAAGTACGTGCGTCACCCGTGTACTCCCCGGACGACGGGGGGTCCGAACTAGCCATGTTGGCTGACGATCCGTATGACACGGTCCAAGTCCACCGTTCCTCTGAGACAGAGGGCCCCCTACACCCGGGTGCACCCGGAGGTAAAGTTTACCCCTGTCCCCTGCTGCTCCACCAAATGTGGCAAAAACCACTTGCACACACGACACCCAAGTTGGGGCGGTGTACAAGGGCTGCCTCCCGTGTCGGGGGAACCGGAAGAAGTGCAAGTCGCACACACTCTGTCCCTGTTGTGGGGCAAACCCCCCACGGACAAACAAGAGGATGGTGTGTGGTCCAACAGTTTCTTGGTCGGGACGGGGACGCAGGGCCAAGCCCCGCTGTCCCTCCCCTTATCCCCCCAGGGTCCACTCAGAATCTCGCCACTCAGAATCTCCCACCCCAGCACCTGCCCACCGGGCCACACGAAAATTCAAGACGATAAATGCAGAAAACCCTCAAATCCAAGTTGGATTTACTACCAAGCTAACTATCCCAAACTTAGAGAATATGGGCCCAAATGCAGGGGGAGGAACGGATCAGGCTAGTGGCCTGCCGCCCCTTGCATGGCACGTGTTGCTCCCCTACCTGGGGGTCAATACTGCCACACCATCTACACCTACGCCCGGACCATTGCCGTCGGCGCGGCCCAAACCCGCATCAAGTGCTCCATCCAGAACGGTCACCTGGTCCTACCGGCCGGCACCCCTGCATGCCTGCCGCGACAACCCTCCCCGTCCTACTACACGCGGTCGGAGATGGCCCTGGCGCACCGTCAATTTGGCCACGCCACGGTCGCCACAATCGCCGCGGCGTTCCCACCCAACACCTTCACCCATCCGACCTTGCCCTCCTCAAGGACGTCTCCGAGGTGTGCGTGCCCTGCCAAACATACGCCCACCTGCCCCGCCGACCCCGGTTCTCCCTGCCTAACCGGCCGCTGACATTAAACCGCGTGGTGGCCATGGACGTCTTCCAGATCGCGCCCGACCTCCCCAAGGTCCTTGACATCTCCTGCGTCGACACTGACTACGGTCAAGGTCGTTTTGTACCGTCCATGCACGGTCCGGTCATCTTTGCCATCCTGTACATCGCGTGGCTCTCCATCTGGGGCAGCATGGAGACCATCATCTTCGACCGAGGCACCGAGAACAAGAACGACGCGGTCATTAACGGCGTCACATCCATGGGCATCCACTGGCGCGCGGCGCCCACCGAGGCACCCTGGGGCATTGGCCGCAACGAGCGGCACCACGGCCCCATCCGCGCTGCCTTCCTCAAGATCCGAATGGAGACACCCGACATCGCACCCGACATGGCCCTGGCCATGGCCTACAAGGCCCGCAATGACGCGCCCCGCGCGCACGGTTTCAGCCCCACCACGGTCGTCACGGGCGAGCCGCCGCGCCTGCTGATCGGTGACAACGCGCACGCCGACCCGGCCGTCGCGTCCCGAGCGCGCGCAATGCAGACGGCACGCGCAACGATGGAGAGCTACACCGCCGCAGACCGCCTGCGAAACGCCCTCGCCCACCCGGGTACCAACGTCGCGTACGTCCAGGTCGGCCAGAGCGTCCTCTTCCACCGGCGGCTAAACGGCTGGCTACGCGGGACGGTCCACTCGCTCGACGGCAAGACCGTGTACGTGCGCCGCAACGGTACACTGTTCTCCTCACACGAGTCAAGGACCAAGCCGTACGTCACCCGCACACGCCAACCCCAAGACGCCCACCGCGTGTCTGCCTCCACGCGGCCGCAGGCACCCATCCGGACACACACCCCCGCCCCCCCTGAGGCGACCACGCTGCCGCCCGCCGCCCGTGCCTACGCCGTCCATCATCCCGACATCAACTCACCCGCGCACCCGCGATGGGACGCTGCCATGCGAACGGAGATCACCACCTTTGACGCCATGGACTGCAAGAAGGCCATCCACGCCTCCGACGTCCCCGCCGGCAAGCAAATCTTCAACTACATCTGGCGGGTCACCAGCAAGGCCAACCGCGGCAACGGCAAGCCCGACGAACGCGCGCGCTTCTGCCTGGCGGGCAACCAAGACTGGCACAAGAAAACAAACGTGGCCACTTCTCCCGTCACCCCGCAGCGCGCCATCCGCGCCATCGTGGCCGCCTCCGTCGTGCTCAACCTCAAACTCCACACCGAGGACTTCCTACGAGCGTACCTGCAGTCCAACGAGCTGAAAGAGCCCATCTACGTTCGTGCCCCACCTGAGGCCGGGCTACCCGACGGCTACGTCTGGGCGTTCTACCGCTCCTTATACGGGAAAGACGACGCTGGCCGGCACTTCGACTTCTCGGTGCAGTGCCGGTTCCTGACCATCCCTGGCGTCCGCCTCAGTGCCGCGTTTGACGCGGTCTACATCTCGCCTCTGCACGGCGCCCTGTCTACCTACGTAGACGACTCATTGACGGCGGGGGACAACTGCTTCACCAAGGACATCAAGACCATCATGTCGCAATACAAGACGCATCGCCCCGACCACGACACGATCCAGTTCGCCGGTATCACGGTTCAGACAAGCCCGGACGGCGTCGAGTGCGACGCGGGCGCCTACAACGACACCCTGCGCCCCATTGACGTGCCGCCGCGCAACAACGACGCGGTGCCAGACCCCAAGGAGCTGCTCTCCCTCGCCGCTAAGCTGCTATGGGTTGGACGCGTCGGCCGTCCCGATGTCATGACCAACGCGACGCACCTGTCCAACCTCAAGAACCCCACGGCGGTGGACGCCAAGCGCGCCAACGACACGCTGGCCATCATCACGTGGCGCCCCGTCGCTTTGGCCTTCCCCAAGCTCAACCTGGCCACCCTGCGCCTGGCTGTCTTCGCCGACTACTCTGGCTCCACGCTATCTGCCGTCGACAAGCGCCAAGTCGGCTACATCATCATCCTCACTGATGCCTCCCACCGGTTTGCGCCCCTCCACTGGGCCTCCCACCGCCCGTACCGCGTCTGCCGCGGGGCCACGGCGGGCGAACTGCTCGCCCTCGCGGACGCCGTCGCGGCGTGCTACGACATCCGCACCCTGCTACAGGAGCTGCTGGCCCGCCCCATCCCGCTCGACGCCTACACGGACTCGGCCACGGTCTACAACCTCGTCACGTCCTTCCAAGACCCCGCCGACATGAGCGGCAAGAACGACCTGCTCGCCCTCCGCCGCGCTTTGCTCTCTGGCGACCTGTCCGAGATCAACAACATCACCGGCGAGCACAACCTGGCGGACAGCCTCTCCAAGCCCACGTGGAGCAACCCCAAGTCCAACACCGCCCTCACCACCGCGCTGACGTCGGGCATACTCAACCCCCCGGTGACGGCGCACACAACGACGGACGGGTACCGCAACTCCCCGCGCCCCGACATCAACATGGCTTGACGCCCCCACCGGGAAGGAGTGTTGGCAATGGCCACCAAGCGACCAAGCCAACGCGCCAACCCAGCAAGGAGGAGGACCCGGAGAGGAAGAAGTGTTAGAGTTGTTATTGACTGCACTAATCTGACTGTAATTATCTGCTTGATATAAACGACCACCGCACCGCGCCCGGATCTTCCGGGCAGGGTGCGGCAACCTTCTTCGTCATATTCACACGCTGGACAGGGTCGAATGGCAGGCCGGTGAAGCGCACACCCTTTTAGGCCGGTCAAGAAAGGGGCCTACCTGAATAAATACGGATTCCAACTTAAGCTATATGGAATCTACCTTTAGCTATATGGAATCCACGTTTAACTAATGCTCACCGATACGCCCTCCAGCCAACGAGATAAAGCGTGGTCTCCATTCCACTCCCTTGTCCTCTAGACCCGGCGCGAGCATATGAGCTTAGAGCGAAGGTACGAGCGAGGGGGAGACCCGACAGGAGGTCGCCCCAAGCCCCTCACCACGCCTACCAGTTCGGTCGATCATCGGGAGAGTCATACCACGTCCACTTCTTGGCCGCCTCGTACGTGGCCCTGCTCTGTGCCTGGATGGACGCGATCTCCAGCTGAGCGCACGCCATTTCCGACTGCCGCGTCATCGCCACAATGGCGTCTCGCGCATCGGCGTCGACATTCGCGGCGGCACCCCCGACGGCCGCGGGCACCTCTGCGGCCGCCGGCACACGCTGCGCGCGCGGCTCGGCTTCGCTCGCAGCCGCCGCCAGGGTGGCCTGCGCCATCGCTCGAATGCCCTTGTCCGCCACGCGAGCAAGCGCCAGCGCGCCGCGTGCGCGCCACCCCCCACCCTCGGCTGGGGTGCCTCCCCTCTCTGGGTGGCCGCGGTCCAGCTGCGCCGGACCAGGAGCGCCTCCCGCCTCAGCCGCGGCGGCGCCCCCGCCGCCCGCCGTCATCGCCGTCACCACACTCTGCATGGCCGCCATCATTTGATCGTAGGACGCCCACACGGACGTCAGTGTCGCCGGCTGACCGCCCTTCAGGGTCACCCTCGGCGGCTCCACGCCCGCCGCCGCCGCGGCAGCCGCCCACGAGGCGCTCACCGCGGCCGTGACGGTCGGGGCGACCAGGACGAGACCCGCCTCGGCATCCGGTCCGCCCTGCAGCGGCGGCAGGCTCCAGTGAGAGAGGGTGGCAGCCACCACTGCCTCGGCGTCTGCCCACCAGACGGTGGCCTCGCCACCGCCAGTGGCGGTGCGGCGCAGGGTAACCAGGGGCGGCTGGTGACCAAGGGGCGTGGCGACGGCACGCCAAACTTCAGCGAAGCGCGCCTCCACTGCACGGCGCTGGACGTCCATGGCGGGAGGGGACCCGGCTCGAAGGTGTGGGGAGGAACGCAGGGGCGAGGACAGTGGGGGAAGACCAGAGGCGGCCGTGGATAGGGGGGGGGACGACGACCCAGCAGATAGCGGTCGAGGCCTTGGCAGACACGGGCGGCCGAGAGGGCACGTCTGTACAACACAGTTCAATTCTAGTCTGCGCATACGAACCGAGGGGTCCCTGCACGTAGACCCATCCTCGAGCGTAGTGCCCCAGGGAGGGCGGTCAGTGTGTCCACCAAAGCAGTGAACTCGAAAGGCGGATCACTCTCGCTTGCGCGAGCACTGGCGTCGGCCCATCTGATTGTAGCAAACATCGGCTGCCAGGCGCAGGGAGTCGACTTGGCAGTCAACCCAGATGAGAGCAAAGTTGAGTCGCCGCAATCGCAATCATGACCAGAAGGTGCATGTACACGGTCTGGGGCAGCCGAGGCCTGACATTGATCGACCTGGGCAACCGTCAGCATCCTCTATGCAGCTATTTATTGTGCATCCCGTAAAAGGTGGACATGTACGTATCGTGCATTGCGGGTTTGATTGGTCCAGTGGCCGACTCTTGACATGATCACGTCACGTACACGTCCGCTTTTTACGGGACGCACAATACGCATCGGGCACAGCGAGCTGTCAGCTCGGAATTACAGTCCGTATCGGGGGTCTGTATGTAATCAAGAAGAGTGCGGCGAGAGATCGGGAGTGCTTACAGCGTCTGTATTCATTAGTGCACGGATCGTGTGCGTGCGAGTGACCGCGGTCCCGCGAACAAGAGGGGTTCCGCGGCACGAGGGTGGGGGTGTCGACAGAAAGCCGCCGACGCTACCCCCCGGCATGGACGAGCGCCCTTCGCACAGGTCCGGGCTGGAGCAGGGGGGCAGCGGCCAGCGCGAGAGGCCACGGAGTCCGCTGCGAGGGGCCTGACAGCGGGCAGCCGACCCAAACGCAAGAGGGGAGCAACAGAAATGACAATGCAAACGCGGCCGGCCGCCAAGACGGTCAGCGTTGGAAGACGCTATCAGGGGGGAGGGGGGAGGGGAGAACGGGCCTCACCCGTAGGCGACCAGAGGATGGCAACTGCCGCTACGCCGTCTCCGCGGGGGCAGAGACCACTCGGACGCGGGGGGGTGCCCGCCGTCTCATACGGGCGACGCGACGGCGTTTCCGATGCGTCGTCTGTTTGCCGACGAGGGGGCACGAAAGTCGTCGGGGTGGGCAGGGATGGAATCCCAATGAAACTGTGGGGAGAGAACAAAGGGGGGCATCAGTCGAGGAAAGGACATCAGTCGAGCAAAAGACATAAGAAAGCAAGAGCAAGGCAGAACCGAGAGCCTTTCCCAGTCAGTCAACCGAGACGCATCGAGGGGCTTCTCTAATGGAGCGGCGGCTGCGAGGGTGGTCTTCGCTGGGGAAGACACAACTGGCGGAGTGGCGCTCTCCCCCCTACACCCCCGCACCTCGCAATCACTTCGCACGGTACATCCACAGCATCCCCTTGCGTACGTACCTTCCAGTAGAGCGACAATGACTCGGGGGAGGCAGGCAGAGTGCCCTGCACCACGGCGCGGATGGTCAGCGCAGCCACCAGCACGGTCGCTACGGTCGCGACAGAGACCATGCCCGTCGCGAGGACCCACCAAAAGGTTTCGCCCTTGAAGTGCGCAAACGAGACGGCCGCAGTGGCGGCGGTGGAGAGGGGGAACACCGACGCCCACCTGTGAAACAAGAGTGGAGTGGGGAGAGGAGGGGGTGAAGGGAAAAATGGGTGAGGAACCACAAGTGCGCGCCAGTGAAACCAAGTCCAGGAAGTCAGACACGAGAGCCAAAAACACAAGCAGGGCTTGCTTCCGTGCCAAGGACGATGCTCTAGTACGACGAGGAATGATACGGCCAGCACCAGGCGACAACTATCACCCACTCCATTGGCACGCAATCAGCCTCCCTTCAACGTACGCTCCCACATTGAACCGCGCCTGGGCAAACCGGGGGAACAGGCGCGCGAGGAGGAGGTAGAGGAAGAAGTCAATGTGGATGAAGACGCGGCCGACGGTGAGCGACACGGGCGAGCCCGCCTCGTTTTCAAACTCCCAAATGGCCTTCCACGCCAGCAGCGCCGCCGCGGGGGGCGCAATGAACAGAAAGACGGTGAGCTGCGGGCGTTCCGCCTGCAGGCTGAGCACCGCCGACAGGGAGGTGAAGAGGGTGGTAAAGACCTGCAGCCAAAACAGGACGCCGACGGCAAAGCAAAAGTAGGCCGCCTCGAGGACGTCGGCAAAGATGGCGAGGCGGGAGAGGAGGAAGAAGCCAATGACCGCCATAAAGTAGAGGGGATGGACCTTGCGGAGGGAGTAGGGCGAGCCAAACAGCCACTCGCCGTAGAGCAACAGCGCGAGCACCATCTGATAGACAAACAGCAGGACGAAAAAGGTCAGGAAGAAGGCGCGGGACGCAAAGTACGAGGGCGCGGAAATGACCAGCGCAACCCCACACAGCACCGGTGCGAAGAAGAAGTTGGCCACCCGGTTGTTGCGAATGTCTGCCCAACACCCTTCCGGCGCCACCAGCGACCGCGCACAGTAGAGGAGCCCCGTCAGGGTGACGAGCGCCAACGCCGTCCACCACAGCACGTCGGCAAGCGCCGACGGCACATCCACCGGGTCGTACAAAGTGGCCATCGCCCGCCACATGGCGGCAAAGGCAGAGAGGCCAATGGCGGGCCCAAAGTGGGCCGACGTAAACTGCACCACCACCCCCGTCAGCACCGGGATGCGCTGCCGCACGTCCGCCGCAGACAGGGCGGGCGCGACGCTGCCGTCGGCGAGCATCTCCCGCTTGGGGGGGGCCAGCGTCGACGCCGCCTCCCGCGCGTCCTCATCGTCCGAGTAGTCATTGTCGGCGCCGGCGCCCAGGCGCACGTGCGGCCGGGGGGGGGGGTACCCGGCCCGGGACGGCCGGCCGGGCGGGAGCGAGTACGCCGACGTGCGTCGCGCCTCCCGGCCGGGCGGCGCGGGCGCGCCGCCGACCCCGTCGTCGCTGTCACCATCGACACCCCCGTCGCCGCCGCCGCCGCCACCACCACCACCACCACCACCACCGCCGCCCCCACCGCCGCCGCCGCCGACGCCGCCAAAGCTGCCGCCCCCGCCAATGCCGCCGCCAAAGTCGTCGCCCACCCGCGGGGCGTAGTAGGAAGAGGACGGCTGGTAGAGGCCCGCCATGCCAGCAGAGCCGCCGTCGTGCGCCGTCGTCTCCCACAGGGGCCGCGACGGGGGCGCAAAGGAGAAGAGGCTCTTGAGCGACGACACTGGCCACACGCTGCTCGCCGGCGGCAGCGACGCGGTGCCGCCGCTGACGCCGTCGGCACCGCCGCCGCCGCCGCCACGGCCGTCTCGCCCGTCAGCAGCGTCTGCCGGCACCCACACGTCCCCGTCGGTGGCAGCGGCGGCGGCGGCGGTGGCGGTGGCGGCATCGACACGGTGGGCGTCGGCGGCGGGCGCGGCGAGCGCCCGCGTCGTCGCCGGCGCCGACGCCACCCGCAGCATGGAGAGGTCGGCCGCACTCGGCAGCCGCGCCGGCCGGGCAGGGGCACCCGACGGGATGGGGTCCCCCCCCGAAAGGGCCACCACCGACGCAGCAACGGCAGCGGCGGCGGCGGCGGCGGCGGCGGAGGTTGCGGCGGCGGTGGCTGGGCGGGTGGCGTCGGGGGGCGGCCGCCGCCGGTCGGCCGGCCGGCCCGGCGGCGCCGTCATGCCGGGGGGGTAGTCCACGTCCACGCCCGCCGGCGTGACCGCGTCGAGGGCGGGGGGGGGGACGACCGCCCGCACCGGGCGGCGGGACGCGGCGGCCGGCGGGGCACCCGCGGGGTGGGCCGCCGACATGGGGGGGGGGAGCCCACCCACCGACGGCGGCGGCGGCGGCGGCAAGCGGGGGGAAGGGGGAGATCAGGGGGCGGGGGGAGGCGGAACGGGGAGAGAGCAGACGGGGTGGGAAAAAAAGGGAATGCGCCCGGCGCGAGGGAGGCCCGCGGCGGTGACCCACGCGCCACTCATCCGCCCCGCGGCCGCGGCGGGCCGCGACAACGACAGCAGCTGCACTGAACAGTATGTACGTACGTACCCAGTTGCCATTCCCGCGGGCCCCGCCCGTGGGGGGGGGGGGGCCCGCGCGGGTGCGCGAGCGGGAACGGGCGCTGGTGGGGCGTGGGGGAGGAGGGTGTGGCGACAGGCGCCTGGCGGGCACCCCGCCTCCCACCCGGGGGCCCCGCCGCGGCACCCCCCCACCCGGGGGGGGGGGCGGGCGGCCATGCCGGCCGCGGGGGCAGCGCAGAAACAGCGACGCGACGGTGGCGGCCGCGCGTGCGCGCGCGGTGGTGGGGTCGCGCGGGGGCCGCGGGGGGGGGGTGTGTAGGCATCATTTGTATCCGCTGGTGGCGGTGGGGTGCGCGCGCCGTGGCCGCCACCGCCGCCCACCGCGGTGGCAGCCGGGGGCGTCCTGGGGGTGACGGGAGGGGAGGGAAGAGAAGAAAAAAAAAAAAAAAAGACAGAGAGAGAAAGAGGTGGGCGCCGTGCTCACGTGGCGCCGAGGATGGGAGCAGATGTGGGGGGGGGGGGGGGTGGGTGGGGGGGGGGGGTGGGGCTGGCGGGGGGGGGATGGCGGGGGGGGGGGGGGTGTGGGGCTGGCGGGGGGGGGATGGCGGGGGGGGGGGGGGGGTGGGGGGTAGCTAAGCGGGGGGATGGCGAGGGGACCCTGGCCGGACACGCCCGTTTTGCAGGGAGCGTCGAAACGCGTGGGGAGAAAAGGAAGACGAAGGGGGTCCCCGGTCGTTTGGCGAAAGATCAGGAAGAGGATCGCGTGGGGAGAAAAGGCGGACAAAGGGGGTCCCTGGTCGTTTCGGGAAAGATCAGGACGAGGATCCGCCCGCCGCCAGCCGCGGGCGCGCCCGCCCTCTGTGTTGGGAGGTGGCAGCCGATGACACACGAGACTGTTGTCGAGAGGGGGAGAAGGAAGAACACAGGAGAGCAAAGCAGAGAGCGGCAGAACGAACCGCGCACAACTATCCTGATACCTATGCTTACAGACGAGCAAAGAGAGAGAGGGAGTGCCTCTGAGAGAGGGAGGCTCACCCATCCAGTCTCTCAGAGAGAGAGGCTCACCCATCACCATGTCCATGGGCGGAGAGTGTGCAAAACCGCGGAGAGCCGGGACCCGCCTCAGGTCGCACGGTGTGCTGTCGATGCCAAAAGGGCTGGAGAAAGGCAGGACGATGTTCTTACTACCAAACGCACACCGCATACCCGCCACCAGCTGGCTGCTCTCCTGGTCCACCACCTTGCAGTCTCATCATGCCTGTACGTACTGTACAGTACAGTACAGTACAGTACCCCGTCCTCGTCACGCCGCCGCCCCCACCGCGACGCGCCGGCGCAGCCGCACCAGCATTTGCGACGGCTGCAACGTCACCGCGTCGACGGCCTTGACGCCCGACGCGGGCCCCGCCAGGGCGACCTCGTACTTGCTCACCAGCCCCGCGACGGCGGCCTTCCACTCCACCTCCGCGAGGTCGCGGCCCATACAGCTGCCGGGGCCCATGCCAAACGGCCGCCACGCCTGCTCGCCGACGCTCGGGGCGGCGCCCCCGCCCCCGCCCCCGCCCCCACCCCCCGTCTTGTCGCGCTCGCCGCCGCGGCGGTGGCGGCACCCAGCGGGCGGCGACGGCGGCGGCGGCGGCGGCGGCGCCCACCGGTCTGGGTCAAAGGCGTCGGGGTGGGGGTAGTTGTCGGGCGACCGGAAGGCCATGTGGTGGGGCATCTTGATGGACGTCCCCGCCGGCAGCACCGCCCCGCTCGACGGGAGCACCACGTCCGCGGCAAGCCGCCGGGACACCCCCGACGCGGCGGGGGGGTAGAGGCGGAGCGTCTCCTTCCACACCGCGTGGAGGTAGGGGAGGGAGGTGATGGAGGAGGCGGCCACCGCGGGGGGGGGGGGGGGGGACGCGGGGGGGGTTGTGCCCGCCCCGGGGGGGTACGCTGGGGGGGCGGCGGCGGCGGCGGCACCGCCGCTGTCGCCGCCGCCCGCCCCTGGGGACGGCAGCACCGTAGCCACCTCGGCGCGGACGCGTGCCTGCACGTCGGGGTGGGTGCACAGGAGGTAGATGCCCCACTCGAGGGAGTGCGCCTGCCCGTCGTGGCCGCGAGGGTAGGGGACAAGCGATGAGCACGCAGGCGGAAGCGGCCGTGGGCGGCTCACAGAGACGGGTCCGCCGTGTCAGTCGGGGTCCAGACCACTCAAGCCAAACGGTGTTCGCGGCCGAAAGACCAGGCAGCGCGACACCCCCACTGCCCGGTATCCAGGCCAACCTTCCCCTTCCCAAGCACCCTTTGACCGCCCCCCACCCCACCAGCCCTCTCCAACTGTATGTACGTACCGTCGTGGGCCCCCCCGCCACCATCAGGGCCATAAAGTCGGCGGCCAGGCGGTCGCGGCTCCCCCCATACACCCCCCCCGCGTCCGCATCCGCGAGCAGCACGTCGAGGATATCCCGCGGCGGCGATCGGGGCCAAGTGCCGGCTGCGTAGGCCGCCCGGCGGGCGGCCTCGTGCGCCGCCATACTCTGCCGAAACAGGTCCCCCACCGCCCGGATACGCGCCAGCCGGCGCGGCGCAAACACCCCCGGCGCCGGCACCAGCATCAGCGGCACCAGGAGGGGGAAGAGCGCCGCGAGGGCGGGCCCAAACGCCACCCCCCCCGTCCCCGGCACGGACACCATCACCCGGTGGATGGCGCGGAGGGTGACCGCCCCGGCAGCGGCGGCCATGTCGGCGGGCTCCCCCGCCGCGGCGGCGGCGGCCAGCGCTCCGCCCACGGGCCCGCCGTCGGCGGCCACGTCGGCCAGCACCCCCGCCGCCGCCCAGCCGAGCACCCGCCCGTCGGCGAGCGGCGCCGCCAGCAGCCGTCGCACCGCCCGGTGCTCCTCCCCCGACGTGAGGATGAGCACTTTTGGGCTGACGGGGAGCCCAAAGCCGCGCACCCACCGCATGTCCCGCGGCGGGCACACGCGGCCGAGGACGTGCGCCACGTCGGCGGGGTGGCTGAGGTAGACGCGGCGCTTGCCGGCCAGCCACACCTGGTAGTTTGGCCTCCCCGCCGCGGCGCGCCAGGCGGTCATAAGGAAGCACGTGCGCTTGGCCGCCATGGCGCGGACGAGCTGCGGCGCCCGCCCGAGGAACCACCCGTCCCCGTCGCCGGGTACGCAAGGTAGGACGGTGCCGTGGAGGCGGAGGGTGTCGGTGGCGAAGCGCGGCCAGCAAAGGGCCACCAGGGGGGCCGCCACCGCCGCGGCGACGGCGGCCACCCAGGGGGGACACCCGAGCAAGTGGCGAACCACCAGGAAGGTGGCGGCCGTCGAGACGGCCGTAACGATATGGGCGAGCGGCTGGGGGGGGAGCACCACCCGGTCGCCCATGGCGGCTGAGAAACCTTCGCTTCAGACTACGGCGGGCAGGCGGCACCAGCACCGCCGTTGGCTGATGGGGAGTGAGAGAGGGGGGGTGGCAGGGACCACGCGGCACGGTTGCAGCGGCGGCTGTAGCGGGCGGGGCGTGATGGACAGTTGGTCTGGGGGGACGCCCCCCCGTCGTCGGGGCCGCCCTTTACGCCGCGCCGCACCCCGCGCAGGCGGTGCCTCCCCCCCTTCCGACGGGGTGGGGTGGTCCCGACGGGCGCGCCGTCCCCTCCTTCCCGCCCCACCGGCCATCCCCCCGTCTGGCCGCCCCCCCGTCGCGTAGAACGGCGGGATGGCCCGCTTGCCACCCCCCCACATACCCTCCCCACGCCACCCCCCCACGGGCGCACCGGCCCTTCCCACCCGCCCCCTCCTCCTCCCTGTGTATCTCCCCAGTTGGCGGCAACAGCAAAGGCGCTGGGGTCCTGCCGGCATGCTGCCCTCCCACACCCCGCCCCCCCCCACTCTCTCCCACCCGTCCCGCCCCCTACGAACCGGCAACCTCCAGTGACCGCCACCACCCGAGGCGGGTTGGCCATCGCAAGTACCCCACCCGCCGCGGGCGCCGGACGTGTCCCCCGCCCCCGCCGCTCGTCCCCGCGCCAACGCCCCCCAACCGCGGCAGGTCCGTCACCGCCACCCCTCGTCCGCCTCGTTCCCCCGCCATTGGCGACGTGTCGGTGGCCGGGGGCGGGGTCGGCGGGTTGCGCCGCTCTCCCCACCCTCCCCCCCCCCCCCACCCCCCCCCCCTTTCTATGCGTGTAGCAGCAGGAGTGCATGCGGGATGGTAAAGGGGGGACGGGAGCCCGTCGAGCGCCGCCAAAAGCTGGCGGTACGGCAGACGCGGTGGGCTACGGGTGGCCGGATTTCGGGCTGGCCCGCCGGCGGGGGGAGGTCCGCTACAGGCAGGGAGGAGCGGCGCTCGCGCGAGGGCCCCCCGGCGATCGTGCTGTCCTGTTTCTTTTTTTTTTCGTGTGCTTGATCGCGGGTGGCGCCCCTCCCGCGCGGGGCCCCCCTCTGCCGGTGCAACCAGCTCGGCGGCAACCCGTCGCGGCGATCATCGCATCGCGATGAAGGAGGGATGACCCGAGCGCAGCAGGAGGTGGGCGGACGATGCGGGGCTGGGGTGGGGGGGTCGACGATGTGAGGATGGGGGGCGGGGGGGGGGCGTTTGTGGGCGTGTGGACGATGCGGTGGGGGGTCGACCGTCGGCCGCCGACGCGGGTGGCCGCCTCCCGCTCCCCCCCCCCAACCATCGACGGTCAGCACCCCCGGCACGGCTACCCCGCGGGCCGGCTACGGCGCCCGCCGAGGGTGGCAGAGAGGCATCGGCGAGCATCGGCCCCTGCCGCAACACTCTGCCCGCCGCGCCCGTGCCTCTCTCCTCCCCCCCTGCCCCCCCCCCCCCCCCCCCAACCTCCCCTGCACCTTCAGCCGCCTCTGCCATCTCTCTGAGGCGATGCGGGGCAACGGGTCGGGGGAGGCGGAGGTGGGTGGATGGGCGGGGGGGTGGGGGAGACACCGCAACCCGTCTCTGGCACTCCAGGTGGAACGCTTCGCCGACGGGTGGACCGTGGCGGGGGCGGCGGGCCTCTTTTACTTCGGGGGTTACCCCCTCACGCCCCCTCACCACGGGCGCGCCGCGTCGCTTGTCTCGCCACGCAGTATGGGGCGCCATCCATGGTCGCCTCCCCCCCGCCCGCGCCGGCTGGCACGGGTTGACAGCCTTTTGGCCACCCCCCATGGCCGTGGGGTGGTCGCGAAAGTGACAGCAGGGGACACGCTCGTATGGCAGGGATGCTCCCCCCTTACCCACGGGCTATGCCTCACGCGGCCGGGTGCGTGGGTCCGCCACAAAGGCAGATGAGGCTTTTTACAACCGCCGCAGCGCCCAGGGGCCGCCTCGCTTGGAAAAAGAGGGAAAAAAGGACCCCCATCGCTCCCAGGCAGACCATCAACGCCACCACACCCGCGCTCAAGAGGGGCCTGGGCCCTCTTCCCACGCGCGCTGGCCGACCACCCCCCGTCTGCCCTGTCCTCTCTGCTGACACGGGGCCACTGCGACGCTGCCGCCGCTGCCGCCGCCGCGCGTCGCTGCGAGCCGGCCCCACCCTTGCCGCTATTCCCACCACCATGAAGGACCGGGTCGTCCTGCCCCCGCGGCCCGTCGCGGCGGCCGTCCTTTTGTGTTCCACCGCCGCCGCCGCTGCCGCCGCCCACCACCTCCGCGGGTGGCACCCGGCCCTCGCTGCGGTCGTTGCTGCGGTCACTGTGGGGCCGTTGGTGGCGGCCACGTGGCCCCGCTTTGCGACCGACACCCTCGGCCTGCACGGCACCGTCCTGCCGGGCGTGCCCGGCGGCGGGGACGGCTGGCTCCTCGGCCGCTCCCGGCAGCTGGCCGCCGCGATGGGCGCCAAGCGCACCTGCTTCCTCCTGTCGGAATGGCGTGCCGCGGCGGGGACCCCAAACTACCAGGTGTGGCTGGCCGGCGTGCGTCGGGTGGTGCTGAGCCACCCCGCCGACGTGGCGCACGTGCTCGGCCGCGTGTGCCCGCCGCGGGACGCGTCGTGGATGCGCGCGTTTGGGCTCCCCATCAGCTCCAAGGTGCTCATCCTGACCACGGGGGGGGAACACGCGGCGGCGCGGCGGCTGCTGGCGGCGCCGCTCGCCGACGACGCGGTGCTGCGGGCAGTGGCGGCGGGCGTCGCCGCCGACGTGAACGCAGAGGGGGCGGGGGGGGGCGGCGGCGCGGCGTTGGGGAGGGCGCTCGCCGCCGCGGCGGATGCAGGGGCGCCCGCCGACGTGGCGGCGGCGACCCAGGCGATGACCCTCCGGGTGGTCCATCGGGTGATGGTGTCGGCGCCCGCGACGGACGGGGTTGACTTTGGCCCCGCCATTGCCGGCCTGGTGCCGCTGCTGGTGCCCCTGACGCTGGTGCCCCTGCCGGCGGTGTTTGCGCGCCGCCGCCTGGGGCGCGTGCGGGCCATTGGGGACCTCTACCGCCGGTGCTTGGCCCACCACGAGGCGGCCCGCCGGGCGGCCTACGCGGCGGGCGCCTGGCCGCGGGTGCCCCCGCGAGATGTGCTGGACGTGCTGCTGGCGGATGCCGACCGGGGGGGGCTGTACGCGGACCGGGATCGGCTGGCCGCCGACTGGATGGTGCTGATGATGACGGGGGTGGACTCGACGGTGCGTTGATGGGAGCGGGAAAATATGGAGGGGCAGGGGGGCGGATGGGGGGGGGGGGGGGGGGGGGGGGAGGGGGGATGGGTGCAGTGGCGTCCATGGGCTGCCGGCGAGCCGGCTCGTGGGGCGTGCATCCCGAGCCTGCGCTGACCCCCCGTCTTCCCGCTCTTGTGTCCCAGCGCGCATGCCCCTCTTGCGTTCTTCTGTTCCTCCCGCCCCCCACAGGCGCGCTCCATCGAGTGGGGTGTCTACCTCTTGTGCACCCACCCCGACGTGCAGGCGCGTGTCCTCACAGAGGTGTCCGCCGCCCTCGCTTCCCCCCCAGCGTCAGACGGGGCACCCCCCCCCACCGACGGGGACCCCCCCCCGCCGCCCATCCCCCTCCCCACCCTCACCGCCCTCCCCTACCTCCACGCGGTGTGGCGGGAGACGCTGCGCCTCTACCCCCCCGCCGCGTCGGGGGGCTCCCGCCGCCTGGCCACCGACGTGGTGCTCCCGTCGAGCGGGGCGGTGCTGCCGGCGGGGACGGCGGTCAAGATGCCGCACCACGTGGCGATGCACTCGCCCCACAACTTCCCCCGCCCCGACGCGTTTGAGCCCCGCCGGTGGCTGGGCGGCGCGCCCGCCGGCCGCCACGCGGGGGGGGCGGCCAGCTGCCCGTCGCCCGCGCCTGCCGCCGCCGGCGGCGGGCGCGGCGTCGAGGGCGGCGGCGGGCAGGCGGCGTGGCGGCCGTTTGGCCTGGGCCCCCTCAGCTGCATTGGCCGCCGCCTCGCAGAGGTGCAGTGGAAGGCGGCGGTGGCGGCGGTGGTGGCCAAGTACGAGCTCCGCCTGGACGCCGACGCGCCGGCGGTGGAGCCGCTCGACGCGCTGTCGCTCAAGCCGTCGCACATGCGGGTGCGCCTGCGGCGGCGGGGTGGGAAGGGGACGGGGGCGTAGGGGGGGGGGTGGTGGTGGGGGCGAGGGGGGGTGCGGGGGCGGCTTGCGCGACGGCGGATTATTGCTCCGATAGTAGTCTGAACAGCGTACGAGGCATAGCGTAAATACGTACAGCACGTATGCACGTCGACAACAGGGGAAAGAAGAGCACTGCTCATGGGCGCGCGCGTCTGCCCCAGGGGCTTGTCCCGTTCGGTCCATCATGGACCATGGTCATGGCCAGGGCCACAGACGTGCTGCAGCACGAAGATGGCGGTGATCGCCCGCACGGGGGAACATGCACGATGCAGCTGTCATAGGGGCTACTTTGACATCTAGATCAGTAACGCCTCCGCCTGTTGGGCTGCCCCGCTCGGCTCGTCAAGGACCCGAGCCACCACTGCGACGGGTACGAGGCCGGCCGGCTACACCGCCTGCCCCCCTCGCGGGGCCCAGCCTGTCCTGCCCTCGCGCAGTGTAGCAGCCGCCACGGCCGTGGGGCGCGCGCACCCGTAGATACGCCGGGCCATGTACCCACCCCCGCGGCTCGTCCTCGCCGTGCACACCGTCGTGACGGGTGGACGCACGGCCGCTGACGGCCGTCCCAGGGGCCCTTGTCGTCGACGGGGGGGCAGACAGGTCGGCCACACCGGGCACACCCGCCCCGTGGTGCCCGTACTCCACGAGGCGTGGACGGCAGGTCGGGTGGTGTGTGCTGCCACCGGCTGCCATCGCGGGGGATCCCCACCGCAGCGGCCCTCTTGCTCCCCCTCCTCCCGCGGGGGCGGGTGGGACTTGGGATCTGGGGGGGTGGGGGGTGGGGGGGTGGGACCCGCGGTTGCCACGCACCACGCGTACGGGTTGATGGGGGGGAGGGAGGGAGGGCGCGGGTGATTGCGGGAGGTATGTACCTGCCACGGGGTGGGGGGCCCACCACCCGTGGGAGAGCGAAAAAAAAAACAGATGGAGAGATGGGGAGAGGAGGAGGTCCGACCCGCCACGGGTCGGCAGGCCACCGCCACGCCCAAGCCTGCCGGCGGCGGTGCCTCACCAGATGCGTGTCGGCCTACTGTTGCGAGCGGGGGTGTGGTCGGGGCGCGCGCCCACGGGTTGTGGCCGCGCCAAGAGGGGGGGAAGGACGCGGCGGGGGCACCCCGGTCGGCAGTGGCCACGCGGCGGCCGGGCTTATCCCCACCGCCCCCGCTCTCACGGCCGGCGGCCACCTGACCAGACGGGCGGGTGGGGGCCCCCCACGGCGGTCCCCCCGCGGCGGCTGTGGCTCTGCGGGGAGAGGGGGGGGAGCCGCGCGGGGGGGCGGCGGGACAGGGGGCGGGAGTTCCTGCGGCACCCCCCGGGAGGGGGGGGGGGGTCCGTACACCATCCCGTGCGCCCCCTGCGCCGTGGGGGGCAACGCCGGTGGCGCAGCCGCCGGGCGGCGCGCCGCGTAAAGGGGGCACCCCGACGGGGCGCGGCGTCTTGCGCCCGCGGGGGGCCGACGACGACGACCGCCACCTCCTCCCACCTCGCCGCCGGTGGCCTTGTGGTGGCCCTCCCACGTGTTGCTCTGCTGGCCAGGCAGCCAGCGCTCGTGGCGGTAGTCGTCGGTGCGGCTGCGTCCCTGCCACGCCCACGCCCCCCCCCCACGGTTGCCCCCCCTCCCCCCCCAAAGATCTCCGTCGTCATGGGCGACCGGGTGGTGCTCCCCCCCCAGCCGCTCGCCCATATCGTTACGGCCGTCTCGACGGCCGCCACCTATGGCGCCGTCCGTCAGTTGCTCGGGTGCCCCCCCTGGGTCGCCGCCGCCGCCGCGGCGGTGGCGGCCCCCCTGGTGGCCCTCTGCTGGCCGCGCTTTGCCACCGACACCCTCCGTCTCCACGGCACCGTCCTCCCCGGCGTACCCGGCGACGGGGACGGGTGGCTCCTCGGGCGGGCGCCGGAGCTCGCCCGCGCCATGGCGGCCAAACGCACCTGCTTCCTGGTGACCGCCTGGCGCGCCGCGGCGGGGACCCCAAACTACCAGGTGTGGCTGGCCGGCAAGCGCCGCGTCTACCTCAGCCACCCCACCGACATTGCGCACGTCCTCGGGCGGGTGTGCCCGCCGCGGGACCGGCGGTGGATGCGCGCGTTTGGCCTGCCCATCAGCCCCAAGGTGCTCATCCTGACGGCGGGGGCGGAGCACGCGGCGGCGCGGCGGCTGCTGGCGGCGCCGCTCGCCGACGGGCGGGTGCTCGCCGCCGCCGCCGCGGGCGTCGTTGCCGACGTGTGGGCAGAGGGCGGGGGGGGGGGGGGCGCCGCAGACGCGCCCGTTGGGGGCCCCCTGGCGGCCGCCGCCGACGGCGGGGGGGCGGCGGACGTGGCCGCCGCCGCCGAGGCCATCACCCTCCGCGCCATGCACCGGACCATGGTGTCGGTGCCGGCGACGGCGGGGGCGGACTTTGGGCCCGCCCTCCGCGCCCTCTTCCCCCTCCTCCTGCCGCTGATGCTGGTGCCGGCGCCGGGGGTGTTTGCGCCGCGCCGGCTGGCGCGCATCCGGGCGGTGGGCGACCGCTTCCGGCGGTACATGGTGCACCACGAGGCGGCCCGCCGGGCGGCGTATGACGCGGGGCGGTGGCCCCGGTCGCAGCCGCGGGATATCCTCGACGTGCTGCTCGCCGACGCGGACGGGGGGGGGGTGTACGCGGGCGACCGGGACCGCCTGGCCGCCGACTTTATGGCCCTCCTGGTGGCGGGCGTCGACACAACGGTACGTGCCGCCGGCGGGGGGCGTGGGGAGGGCGGGGGGGGGGGGGGGGGAAGGGGGGGGGGGCTTGTTGGCCCCCGGCGGCGGGGACCACGAGGTGGGTGGGAGAGAGGGGGCACGCGGGGGGGGAGCGTCCCCTGGTGGCGGCCGCCGCGTGGCGTGAGGGGTGTGGCGGCTGGTACTGAACCGCGTGGTGCACCCGTTCGTCCCACCCTCGCTGAAGCCCCCGCGCCCGCCGTGCTGCTGCGCCCCTCGTTCTTGCCCCGTCACGCCCCCCCCACCGACAGGCGCAATCCCTCCAGTGGGGTATCTACCTCCTGTGCACCCACCCCGACGTGCAGGCGCGGGTCCTCCAAGAGGTGTCGACGGTGCTCCCTCCCTCGGCGGCGGCGGCGGCGGCGGCGGCGGCGGCAGGCGCCACCGCCGGCCCGACCGGCAGCAGCGGCGAGCAGGGGACCCCCTCATCCCCGCCCCCCCCCCCCGCCTTTGACGCCGCCACCTTCACCGCCCTCCCCTACCTCCACACCGTGTGGCAGGAGACGCTCCGCCTCTACCCCCCCGCCGCGTCGGGGGTGTCCCGGCGGCTCGCCGCGGATGTGGTGCTCCCGTCGTGTGGGGCGGTGCTTCCGGCGGGGACGTCCATCAAGATGCCCCACCACACAACCTTTCGGTCCCCACAAAACTACCCCCACCCCGACACCTTTGACCCAGACCGGTGGGCGACGCCCCCCGCCGCCGCCGGCCCGCGAGGCGGCGGCGGCGGCGGCGGCGGCAACACGGGCAGCGCCAAGGGGGTGGGCGAAAACGCGTGGCGGCCGTTTGGCATGGGCCCCGGCAGCTGCATGGGCCGGGACCTCGCGGAGGTGGAGTGGAAGGCCGCCGTCGCGACGCTGGTGACAAAGTACGAGGTGTCCCTGGCAGGACCCGCGTCGGGCGTCAAGGAGGTGGACGCCATTACGCTGCGGCCGTCGCAGATGCTGGTGCGGCTGCGCCGGCGGGTGCCGGCGGGTGGGGGGGGGTGACGAGGACTGGATGACGGGTCCGCCAGGTCGGGCGACCAGGGCGAGCACTGGGCAGCGCAGGGACCACACCTGGTCGAGGGGACCGACCAGTCGGGACCGCAGCGCATGAGGCGTGCCGTATAAGGGTGAATGAACGGCTGGGCATGAAGATAGACGCCTGCACGGACGAGTAGCGATGCGTCGATGATTCCTTTCAACGCAGCTGGTGGACAGCGCGTTGCGCATAGGTACCGGCCATGCTGAGGGTTGGCGGTCAGGCAATGGCAGCACGTTTGCACCCAAAGCATCGCCATTGGGCAGGCACACCGATAACAGGCGACAATGGGTGCCCCAGGGGCAAGCAACAACATGAAAGGGAGAAGGGATGTTGTGATCAGTAGCAAATCACGCAGGGCTGTAGTAGCAATAGACGCACCGATGAGATGTACCCCAAAGACGCACCGATGCTGTTGCTACAAACGCAGAGGACGGTGAGGGGGGGCCTCGGTCCGAGCTCTGCGTGCCTCACCAAACACGCCCCCCCCCTCCACGGAATTGAGAATAGGGATGCACCACCCCCACCGTCGCGTCACCTTGTCAGCGTCGCGCGCACCGCACACACTGGTGGCAGCCTCACATCTTGGCGTCGCCCTGGGTCGGCGGGTGCCACTCGTACGTCGGGTCGCGCTTGTAAAAGCGGGACACAAACTCGTCAGCTTCGGCGGGCCCGCGGGAAAAGGCCTTGTACTTGATGGGCTGCTTCTTCCCCGCCTCGATGTCATGGAGGAGGGGCGTAAAGATCTTCCACGCCGCCCGCAGCTCGTCGTCGCGCACAAACGCGGCCTGCTTCCCCCGCAGGCAGTCGAGGATGAGGCGGGTGTAGGCCGACGGGGAGTCGGCCATCTTGTCATCAAAGCGGCTGCCATACGAGAGGTCCAGCTCCGTCGCGACGGGCGCGCCAGCCAGACCGGGGGTCTTGACATTGGTCTTCATGTACACCGCCTCGTTGGGCTGCACCCGCAGAACCAGCTCGTTGGCAGGCACCCGGATGCCAGGGAACATGGCGGCAGCCGCGGCGGGGGTGTGGAACTTCATCCGCACCTCCACCTTCTTCTCGTCCAGCGCCTTGCCAGCCTTCATCACAAACGGAACGCCCGCCCAGCGGGGGTTGTCCACGTACATGACCAGCGCGGCGTAGGTGGGGGTCACCGAATCGTCGGGAACGGTGTCGTCCTCCGTGTAACCAGGCATGGAGCCGTCGTCGGGGGCAGCGTACTGGCCCATGACACACTTGTCCAGCGTGATGGGCTTGATGGCGTGCAGCACCTTGACCTTCTCGTCCCGCACATAGTCGCCAAAGTCCTCGCCGGCGGCGCGTACGGGGGCGTCCATGGCAATGAGTGCCAGCATCTGCGTCAGGTGATTTTGCATCACATCACGGACTGGGGGAGGGGGGCAGGCACGGAAGTGCACACACAAGAAGCCAAGTAAGAGAGCAGCAATGGAGGAGGGCGCAGCAAGGCGCAACGACCAGATTCGTTGACCGGAACGTCAGTCCTCTGATAGAGGCTCAACAGCCCAGCAGGCGCGCCCAAGACCAACGCATGCAACAAAACAAACCGCTGCCCCCTCACACACACTCCAGCCCCCCGGCACGTACTGATGCCAAACGAATCAAAGTAGCCGCCGCGGCCCTCGGTGCCAATGTCCTCCTTGAACGTGATGACGACGCTCTCCACGTAGTGGCGGTTCCACAGCGGCTCAAACATCGAGTTGGCAAAGCGCAGGACCAACAGGTTCTGGTTCATCTCCTGTGAGGCGGGGAAAACGAGCAGCAATGAAATGGGGCAGACATACAGCAGACATGCAACCAGCAGCACAAACGAAACGAGACCGGGAGCGGCGCACCAAAGCGGAACGAACCGTCAGTACCTCACTCTCACACAATCAGCGCATCGCCGAACAACCCACTCACGCACAGCCGACCGAGAGTGCCTGGGGCCAGCCAGAGCGCCAACCAGTGGGGCAACCGCGAGCTGGCCAGCTCGGCTCAACCCCACCACCCCCCCCCCCCTCGGTAACAGTGCCCACGTACCTTGCCGAGGTAGTGATCGACGAAGTAGGTCTGGTCAGGCGTGAAGAGCCCATTGATGGTCTTGGACAGCTCCTCAAACGAGGCGGTGTCCTTGCCAAACGGCTTCTCTACCACCAGCCGGTTCCAGCCCGTCTTGGACAGGGCCCCCTCCTTGATGGCCGACCCAATGTCCGCAAACACCGACGGCGGGACGGCGAAGTAAAAGAGGCGGTTGGCCACCTCCTGGCCGTCGGCCTGCTCCCGCTCCTCCATCTCGTCAAAGACGCCCTTGACATCTTCCGCACTGTCGTACTGCCCCCGCCGGTAAATAACGGTGGACAGGAAGGCGTCGATGCGGTCCTCCTCCCCCTTGTGCTTCTTTACCAGCACCGGCCGCCACGCGTCCCGCAGCTCCTCATCCGTCTTTTTCGACCGCGCGTACCCGACAATGGTCATCTGCTTGGGGAGGTAGTCCCGCTGGTAGAGCTCGTACAGCGCGGGGGCGGTGAGCTTCTTGGCCAGGTCCCCAGACGCGCCAATGACCAGGATGGTCAGCGACTCGGCCAGGTACTTGGAGCCCGCCGACGCGTCGGCCGGCGCGGCCGCCACCTCCTCCTGCGTGGGGGGGGCCGCGGAAGCCGCCTTGGGCGGCCGCTCCGCCACTGCCGTGCCACCAGCCATGGTACCGACCGACCGCCGCACGGGGCTCGCCGCCTACGCGTTGGGGGGGGGGGGGGGGGGGGGCGGCGTGCGCGCGGAGGGGGGCGCGGGGGCGGGGACCGGGGGGGCGGCGGGGGGGGGGGGGAGGGGGGGGGGGGGGGGGGGGGGGCTGGAAATGAGGGACGACCAACGCTGCCGACCAGGAGACGGGCGCTTGGCGTGGGGCAGCGGGCAACCTAGCCGCGACGATGGCGGTGGTGGTGCCGGTGCCGGTGGAGTTACGTACCCGGAATGCCAGCTGGGGGAGCGCCGTTCTGGGTCCCTCCTAACCAGGTGGTGGTGGGGGGGGGATTGGCCGACAACCAACCACGCGCACACCGGCAACCCGCCCACGCGCGGGGATGGAAATCCGGTCTGACTCGCGGCACCCCCACCCGCCCAGCGTCGGAAGCCGGGGGCGCGGGGCGGGGGGTGCATCCAGCAGCGCACCGACGCTCCACCCCCCCCCCCCTTGTGCATGCAATCACAGGTCAGGAGTGGGAGCCGTGTGACCCCCCCCCCGTTCCGTGCGATCCGATTCTCCAGTCCCAGGCGGACCCGGCGGCGCGCGCTCAGGTTGAATCCGCCTACGCGCTGGTGTGGCAAGGGGGGGGGGGGGGGGGGGGGGGGCGGCTTGAGTGGCTGTCTCGACCCCCGCCACGTCGTGCTGCTGCTGAGGTGTGGGGCCGCCAGCCGTGTAGGGCGTGCCGTTTCGACGGCTCTCCCTTCCATCCACCTGTGGATCCACACCCCGCGGGCCGCCGGGGGCGGCTGCCGCGTTTCGCGTTTCGACCCACGCCCTGCCGCTTCCTTCGGGGTGGAAGCTTTGGACGGGGGCCGCCCCCTGCCCCCTCCCGGGCCGCGAGTCCGCGCTGCCGTCAGAGAGCGGGTGGTCCCCCGCCCCCGCCCCCCCCGCCGCCGGCCCCCCCCGGCTCCCGTGGCTACTCCCGCGCGGGGCCTGCGCGGTGCAGGCACCCGCCGTGCCTAATCTCCACCGGCGGCGTGGCGGCGCCCGCCATCCTCCCCGTGGTGTGGGCCACGCACGCGGCCGCCTGACGGCGGCGGCCCAGACGGGGGTGGGGAGGGGGGGGGGGCGGGGCTGCTGCCGCCCCGCCTTGCCCGCCCACGTCCCTCCCCCACGCCCCTTCCCCCCCCCCGCTCGTCCCTGCCGTTGGCGTCAGCCAGTGGGCCTGCCGTCTGGGGGTGGGACGCGGTGCTTTCGACCGGGTCCGCCTGCGGGCCGCGGCGCGGCAGCGCCGCGGCGGCGACGTGTTGCGGCCCATCGATACAATACCAAACGGCGCCACCCACCCGCCCGCCCACACGCCCTTCCGCGTGGACGGTGGACCCGTTTCCATGGCGCTGGGGGGGGGGGGGGGGGGGGATGGGTTGGAGGTGGGGGGATGCCGCGTTATGGGCGTGAACCCGGGGGTGGTGGGGAGGGAGGGGGCTGGGACCGACGGGGGCTCGAACCGACGCCCCGGGGCCGCTTTTCTTGGCGGCAACGCCCCCCCCGGGGGCACACCGCGCGGCGGCGGCGGGCGTGGCGGTGGCGGTGGTGGTCGTGGCGGTCGCGGCGGTGGTTGGGGTGCCCGCTGCCGGGGCGCCGCGCCGCCGGGGCCACCCCCGCGGGCACGCGGGCCGCCCCCCCCGGTGGGGGTGGGGCACCAGACCAATGCAACGGATGGGTTGTCCCCTGCGTGGCTTTGGCCGACGCGCCCCTCCCCTTTGATTCTATTGTACAGTACATGGACAAACAGCCAAGGCTGCA
Source organism: Pyropia yezoensis (assembly GCA_009829735.1). NCBI lineage: Eukaryota > Rhodophyta > Bangiophyceae > Bangiales > Bangiaceae > Pyropia > Pyropia yezoensis. The sequence continues at coordinate 23,448,939 of CM020620.1, forward strand.
GCAACACGGCCTCCCCAGATACCCGTCGGAGCGGGGGGGAGGTTGGCCTCTTTGGCAGTGCGCGCGGCGCGCCGGCCGTGGCAGCGGGGCCCGACCGAATGAGACAGAAGGGAGGCCACCGCGCGTCGCCCACACAACACCCCAGTTAGAAATACACGCCGCGGACCCCCCCAGGGGCACACGCCAGTCAGTGGGGGCAACCGCCGCCGCCGCCGCCGCCGCCGCCGCCCCCACCGCGTGGCCGGCTGGTGGGAAGGGGCGGTGGGCTGCTGCAGCGACGCCCCCGCACATGAGGGGGGGAGAAGGGGCGCCCCCGGCCAGCCGCCTGGGCGCGCGGCGCCCCCACCGGCCACCCCGCCCCCCCGGCCGTCAAAAGGCAAACGACACTTGCCGGCGGGCAAAGCCGCGGCGGCGGCCGGCAAGGCGTCCCCCCCGCTTGTTCCCCCCCCCCCCCCCATCCGGCTGGTGGGGGTGGAGGAGGCGGCGGCGGCCACTTCGGCCCAGTCGTCCCGCTCGAGCAGCCGCGTCGCGTCGCCGCGGCTGTCATAGACCACCGCCGAGGCGGCCAACAGCTCTTGCAGCCGCAGGTGGGCCGACACGCTCGCCGACCCGACCACGTTGACCACCGTGTTGGCGGCGGTGGTGGCGTCAAAGAGGGAGCGCGCGTCGGGTGGGAGCACCGCCGCCAGGTCAATGGTGTCGTCCCCATCAATGGTGATGGCAGAGAGGGTGGCGCCCATGGTTGGTGGGGTTTCTTGGGGGGGGGGGGGGGCAAGGGGGGAAGGGTTGGAGGGAAGGGCAGAGGGCGTCCGAGGGGGGAAGGGGGGGGAGGGGGAAGGGGAGAAGAGGGGCGAGGAGGGGAGGGGCGGGGAGGGGGGGAAGCAAAACGAGGCAGAGGTGGGATTGGAAAAGGGGAGCACGCAAAGGAGGTTGTGGGGGAGAAGAGCCAGGAGTGGGACAGGGGGGCGTGGAAGAGGAGAGGAGGAGGTGCGCCGATGGGATGGGGCGGCTGCCGACCACGGTTGTGTACCAGCCAGCCTCGCCACGGCCGCGACAGCGCGGGACAGCAGCGGCAGCCCCGTGAGGCTGCGCAACCCAACCGAGACAGCGCCCTGCCAGCAAAGGCGGTGGGGGTGGGGGGGGGGCAGGGGTGCCGACGCAAGGGCGGCCGCCCGGCCGCCGCCACAGGCCCGGCCAGCGCAGCAGCCCCCCACCCACCCCCCCCCCCCCCTGCCGCCCCACCCCCGCGCTGCCCCGCCCCCGCGCTGCCTTCCCTCCCTCCTACCTTGCTTCATCCCCCCCCCCCCCCCCCTCCCCCCCCCAACGAAGGGCCTATCAGCCATCTCTGCCCAAAACGCCCGCCGGGAGCCCGCGGGAGAGAAGGGGTGACCGCCCACACCCCGCCTCCACCCCCACCCCACTGCGAGGTCCTGCCCGACGTGCCAGGGTGGTGGCCCACCCCCGACGGCGGGATCCCCTGCCCCCTGTCCCTTCCCCCCCCCCCCACCCACCCACGCTCAGCCGCAGGCAGCGGCGGCGGCGACGGCGACGGCGGGCCGAGTGCAAGCGCCTGGCGCCAGGGGGAAGTGTCTGCCACCGCGCGCGCGCGCGCAGTGACGCGTGGCCGGCCGGCCGGCCGTCCCCGGCTGCCGCCGCCGCCGCCGCCGCCCCCGACGCCGCCGCTGCCGCTGCCGCTGCCGCTGCCGCTGGCCGGTGAACGCCCCGACGCGGGGACGCCTGTCGCGACCCAGAGGGGGGGAGCGCCGTCGCTGTCGACGCCGCCGGCAGGGGCAGCGGCGGCGGCCAAGACGGAAGCAGCAGCAGCAGCAGCAGTCGGCAGCAGCAGCGGCCAGGCCAGCGACGCCGCGGTCGCCCATCCGTCGCGCCGCCGCGCCCCCGCGGCCACGACGACAGGCGGTGACAGCCCCCCACCGCAGAGCCACCCCAGCCATCCCAACTCTGCCCCAGCCCGTCAGCGTCAGGGGATGCAGCAAAGAAAGGGGGGGGGGACGGGGACAAAATGGGGTCAGCGGGGCTGCCGTGGCCGCCTGGCGGGTCGAGACAGCCAGGCCTTGTGGGGATTGGCGGGGGGCGGGGAGAGGGGGGGGGGGGGGGGGGGGGGGCGGGGGTGGCGGGGGCGGTCCCGCCACCCCCGCCCCCTGCCCCGCCTGTGGCGGCCAGCGTGCGATGCTCATGGGGATGGGGGCACCACTGAGCACAGCCGGCCGGGGAATGGGCGGGTGGGGAGAGCGCTCAAAGCGGGGGCGGCGGGGGAAAGCAGCGGCGGGCAGGCCTGCAGGCACCTGCAGGCGGGTCAAGTGCACGCGCGCGCACGTCACCCTTCAGCGGGGACCGTGCGTCGGGCAGACGGCAGAGGCTCGCGGAGCGGGATGCGAGCCCGAGACTGCTCTTGGTTCCAATTGTCCCTCCGAGATGACGGAGATTGCGAAGTACATCATCGTGAGTTGGTTTGCAACCCCATACTTCGGGGACAGCGGGTCAGACAAGGATTCTTCTATACGTATTTATAGAACACAAGTGTACTTGACAGTACGTGACGAAACGTCCAAACGCGTGATGTATCATATGGCCGCGGTTGACGCCCCGATTTCCCGCCAAAGGAAAAATGGCGCGCTCTCGCTGCCCGACGCCAGCGCGTTTGAGAGGGGTTTCTCTTTTTGGCGGGCGCCGGGGCGCTTGGGTGGGTTTGTGTTTTGGCGGGGACGCCCACGCGCCACTGGCCACACAGGGGCCCTCCCCCACCACACCGGCTTGCCCACGATGATGCACGAGGTGAGGGGGCCCAACGTCGGTGCCGACGTCCTGGGTCTGCATCATTGGGGACGTGCCGCCCTCCCTCCACACCACCACGTCCCATATACAATATACCCCCGACCCAGGCGGCGGAGGGGACAGTGGCTAGCCACAGTCTTTTCTCGCGCACTCACCCCACCGCCGGCGCGCGTCTGTGTGTGCCGCTCCCCCGCCACTCCGTCACACACTACCCCGTTCGCGGTGGGTGTGTTCATCCTCGCCCACCGTGCCGTGCTGGTTGCTCCTTGCTGCCGCCCGCAGGCCCTCCCTTCCCTGTGCCCGCGCACTGCCTGGAGCGTCCGTTGCTCCTCGCGCAGCCGGTCACCATCGACGTTGCGTCGTGCCACCCCCGTGCCGCCCACCGCCGTTGCTGCTCACCTCGGACACCGGTGCACGTCGTCCCGCACACCCTCGTCCCACTCCCCCCCCGCGTCGTCGTCCTTGTCTCCTGTCCTGCTGCCCCTTGCCCCCCTCGTTTGTACCCCCCCTCCCCCCATCCTTGTCCCTGCCCACTTCCCTCTCCTCTCCCCCCCCCCGCCACCGCACTCGCAATGGAAGACGTCACCCCCCCCTCCCCCGCGGCCTGGGCGACGGACCCCCTCGGCACCATCCACGCCCGCATCCGCACGGCCGTCCAGGCTGCCACGGGCGGCGCGTCTCGCCCCATCCTCGACCTGGACGCCCTCACCAAGGACCTGCCCCCCACCGCCAGCCTGCCGCTCCTGACGCCCACCACCCCCGCGGGGACCCTCGCCCGCCTCACGGGGATGGTCCAGGACGTGGCCGACCCGGACTTGTGGTACACCCGTTACGGCCCGGCGCCCGGGCGCACCACGTGGGGGGTCGAGGAGGTGGACGCCGACACCAACGCGCTGTTGCAAGCCGAGTCGGAGTCTGGGGGGGGGGGGTTGGCCCAGCGGGTGGGCGCCCGGCTGGTCACCCCGCCGGGGTTGACTCCGTGGGCACGCCACGCGGGGGGGGGGGGGGTACTGATGAGCGCGGCGGCCCCCGCCGCGGCGCCGCCGGACGGCGCTCCCGAAGGGGGCGAAGCCCGCGGCGGCAAGCGCAAGCTGGACGATGCCGCCGCCGCTGACGCGATGGACGCCGAGGCGCCGCCGGCCGCCGCTGTGGGCGGCCCTGAGAAGCGCCCCCGGGACGGCGCGGGCGCCGGTCAGACTGCCGGCAGCAGCGGCGGCACCGCCGCCACCGCGGCGGCGGACGCCCTGCTCTTCCCTGGAGAGGAGCTTGACGACGAGGAGGCGGCGGCGACGCTCGGCCTCAACCTGCCCGTCGCGGCAGACGCGGCGACCGGCGGCACGTCTGTCCTTGTCAAGGTGTATGGCGCGGATGAGCCGCCCGCCTCACTGCAACTGCACAAGCTCGTGACCGTAGTTGGGGTGGTGGTGGCGGGTGCTGCCGGAGGGCCCCCCGTCGTGCACGCCCTCCGTGTGGACGGGGCGGATGTGAGCGACATCCACCCTGCGCTGCCGCCGGCGGTCTCGGCGGCCGACGCCGTCACGACCACCGCCGCCGCCACCGCGGGCCGCGGCGAGGTGGTGGCGCACCTGGCCGTCGCGCTGGGCGGCGACACGCTCGCGGCCACCTACCTAGCCGCGTGCCTCGCCTCCCGCGTGTGCGTGCGCACGGAAACGGCTGTGCTGGGCAAGCTGTCGGTGAACCTGGTGCTCCCGCGGGCCGGGGGAGGGGGCGCTGGCACGGACGTCTCGTACATCGGGATTGCCGGTGCGGTCGCGGCGGTGGTGCCGCGGATGGTGCGGCTCGTCGCGGACATTCCTCACCTCAACGCCGCGCCCTGGTACGCGGTCAAGGACGACAGTGTCAACCGTCTGCGGGCGGGTCCGCTGCAGGCCGCCCCGGGGGGCGTCCTTGCCGTTGACGCCACGGGGCTGTCGGCGGGGACGCTCAACGCGACGGGTGTCTGCAACGTCAAGGCGCTGTCGCAAGTCGCCGTCAGCGCCGTCGCGCCCGTAAAATTCTTCGGCTTGGACTCCCAGATCCCAGCCGACGCGCCTCTGCTGGTGGTGTCTCGGGGGGGGAAGGCAATCATTCCCACCGACGCTGTTGTGCACGTGCGGCCGACGCGCGGGGGGGATGGGGCGGCGGCGGTGCCACCGCCTGTCGACCTCGCCGCCGCCCGCCGTGCCCTCGCTCTGGCGACTGTGGCTAGTGGGGACTTGGTGATTTCGGAGAACATGAGGGACGAGGTCTCCCGCACGTTTGTCGAGGCCCGCGCAGCCGCGGCGGCGGCGGCGCGGTCACGCGCGTCTGGTGGCAGCAGCGGCGGCGGCGGTGGCGCCGCCGCCGCGGCTGCCGCCGCGCCTGTGGACGCGGATACTCTCGGCCGGTGGCTGGGCTTGGCTCGGAGCCTGGCGCGCTTCCGCGGCGAGAGCACCCTGACCACGGAGCTGTGGGGGGAGGCGGTGCGGTTCGACCGGGAGTGTCTCCGGCGGTCCATGCCGGAGACTTTAAGGGGAAGGGGGACCCCCGCGCACGCTGTGTCACAGCCGTTGCGACAGGCGCGGGCGGGTTCCGGATGAGGCCCCACACTCCGGGGTATGGGGGTGGGGTGCCGACGACGGTGTGATACGTCTTGGGTTGCGATGAACACTGCATTGGTTTTACGCGTCAGCTCGGACGTCTGTGGACGGTTACCGGGTATACTGGCAGGGTCTGCATACAGACACAAAACGCGGGTGTGTTTACATATGTTGTATCTGCACGACCGACACCGACGGGCCTGAAGAGCGAGGGACTTCTGATCATGCTTCTTGTTGGCAGGCTGCATGGAAGGAACAGGGATCGTTAGAAAGCTTGGGTACTCTCACACTTGTACCAAAATGATAGCTCTGCGCTTGCCGGGAGTTGCGTGTGCGGAATCGAACCCGGAGCCCTAGCGAGTTGCTGTAACATGGAAAGCTAGAATGTTGACCATTACACTACAAGCGCTGCTTCGTGACGGCGAGCAAACTCAGCATCATTTTGAAAAAGATTACAATTACCCAATAGCGTTTTGAGGTTGGCTCATTCTGCGACCCACCGCTCGCTGGCATACGTCTCGTCACGTCCCCATCCCCACCCCCTTGTCTTCACTCGCGCTTCCCTCCCTATCTACATGAACCCCATCTCGGGACAGCGCAACGATCCTGATCGCTCTGTCTCACCCCCCTGTGTGCAGCGTCTGGTCGAACCTGTCGGGTTTGGAACACGCAAGCTTGCTTGTTCCGTCTGCGACTCTCCTGTACCCTTGGGTTCTTCCCCCCCTGGCGTTTGCCATGTCTGAACCAGACCTTGTCGCCGGCTATTGTAACGCCGCTGCTACAGCCACTCCTTCTACCGTTGCGGCCATTATTGCAGATGCGACCGCCCATCCACACTTGTACACCTACGCGGCCCTGCTCGCGCTGCCGTCCGTCCAGGCGCTCAGCACTACTGTGCATGCATCGTCGCTGGCGCTACTTCGCGTCTTTGCGTTTGGTACCTACGCCGACATCCTAGGCCGTACCGGTGGTGGCGATGGTATTGGTGACGGTGACGGCGACGGCAGTGGCCCCCGCCCAGCCCTTCCCCTGCTCAGCCCTGCCCAGACGCTCAAGCTCCGTCGCCTGACCCTGATGAGCTTGGCGCGCGGGGTGTCGCGCCTCCCCTACGCCACCATCGCGTCGGCCCTAGACCTCCCATCCACTCGGGCGGTGGAGGACGTTGTCATTGGCGCCATCTATGAGGGCCTCCTCTCAGGGGGGCGGCTGGATCCACGGGCGGGTGTCGTCAAGGTCACGGGCTGTCGTGGGCGGGACCTTACACCCGTCGACGTCGCTGCTCTTGGCCGCGGAGTGGCGGCCTGGCGTAAGCGCGCTGGGGGGGTGTTGGGCGTGCTCGGAGGGGAGGTGGACCACGCTCGTGAGGTGGGGCTGGCTGTGGCGGCTAAGCGACGCGAGGCAGCCGACGCGGCAGCTGCGGTGGCAGCGGCGGCAGCAGCGGTTGGCGCCAGCGGGGGGGGCAGAGACGCCCGTCCGACTGGCCGGGACGCCCGTCGGGCGCGGCCATCTCGTCGTCCAATGGACGACCATGACGGAGATGCGACCCGGATGTTTGTGGATGTGCCCTGAGTGTGGAGTTGGAGGCGCTGTGGGGGGGGGATGACCAGGATGGTGAGCTTCCGCAGCAACGCAGCATTGCAGTGGGAGTGGAGGCTGCGGTGATGTTGTCACGTCGGTTGGCCTCGTTGTGCGATGGACATCCTCGGTTCTTGGGCGCGCGGCCCGGCTTGTAGGCACCAAGCTCCGCGTCCTGTCATGTCCATGAGCTGAGCTATCATCCACTGCGCGTGGTCAACCGGCTGGCTGTTTTCACCACCGAAGTGCCTTCCCGTCGTTGTCACAGCCTGAGCATAGCACCTGAACTGAGCACGCATGCTGCGCACCACGAGAGCACGGCAGAACCAGCTCAGTGGAAGTCTTCCTCCCACAGTACCTGGCGAAAATGGTCAAACACAAACACAACAAGAAAAGAGGGCAGCACAATACAGGATGCTCACTCTCCCTAGACACCCCCGCACCCTCGTTTCATCATTCACCCCCAGCATCCCCCAGACTACACCCAACTCCCGTTCCCATCAAGCCTGCTTTTTCGTGACGCCCCGGCCGCCCTTGCCCTTGCCCTTGCTCTTGCCCTTATTCTTCACCAGGAAGTTGAGGAAGAGCGCGATAAGCGTCAGCATGTACCACAGCAGCCCCCGGCTGAGGACGTCCGGAAAGTCGCACACCGCCTCAGTCTTGACGTACCCCACGTAGATGCTCTGCCCAGCAAATGACACGAACTGCAGGATCTGGCAATAGGTGATGTAGTACTTCCACCAGGGGGTGATCTCAAAGCTGGCTAGCAGGTAGTACGAGTACATGAGTACGTGGATGAACGAGTTGCCCGCAAGGGAGAAGTAGGCGTCTGAGCCGGGGGCAATCCACAAAATGGCAAACCAGTAGGAGAGGATGCTCACGTGATGGTAGACGTGGAGAAAGCTCAGCTGGCGCCAGCGGCCCTCAAAAACCATAAAGACCGAGTCCAAAAACTCAATGACCTTTGAGTAGGTAAAAATCCAGGTGAGGGTAGCCATCCGCCGCCCCGCCTCTCCGGACGCCAACGGTACACACCAGACCGTGTCGTTGGATTGGCGAGCAAGGAGGATGGACATGACGCACATGTAGCCAGAGAGGGCCACCATAAATACGTTGTACAGACGCATGATGGGCTTGAGCTTGATGGAAAAGCCGGCGGCTTTGAACAGCGGGGGCACCAGGAGCACAAAGGCAAGGTACCCCAGGCCACAGGTGGCGGCAAAACTCGGGCGCATCAGGGGAAAGTCAGCCGACAGGGGGTTGACGGGGCCCGCAAAGGACGCCCAGGCGTCGTCCACCTTGGACGCCGCCTCCAAGGCATGGCGCTGGGCCAATTGAACATACTCCATGATGACGGGGGCGCGGTGCGCGGCAGCAGGGTTGGGAGGACCTCGCAACCGGAACAGTGGGAAAGGAAAGCGGGGGGAAATACACCTTGGCTCAACCGCAACCGACGACGGGGTCGCGGCCGCCAAAGAGAAGACGCCGACGGGTGACGAGGTGGCGGGTGGGCGCGCGATGCACTTGGCGGTCACAGCCAAGTTGCTGCCGCTGCCTCAGGGGCTGCCCGCGCAGTGGCGCCATGGCCGAGGAGCGCCGGGACGACGGCGGCGTCACAGATCCGACCAATCAGAGGGAAATGGCAGCGTCACGTGCGGTCCCTGGCGTTCCCCGTGGCAATACTCAAGCTGAGCATTGACAGCTAGTAAATGTGCATCTTTCCAGGAAAGTGGACGGACTGTTACTTTGACGTTCGACGTATTTCCACTTTTGTGAACAATATGTGTGTACTTGGAGCGGGCCAACGAGACGAGTGGGCCGTTCTCGAGATGACGGCCTTCTTCTTTTTTTTGGTGTTGTCGTCCCTGCCAGGACAGGAGGGACTGCCCTCCCCGCCAGGCAGACGAGGTCGCGATTGGTCTGTCGTCGACTTCCGGCTCCTTCTGTCCCACGACATTTGCCCCACGACGGCTGCCGTTTGCGGCCACCGCAGCTGCCTCCAGGATATCTGCATGGCGCAAGCGTCTGCGCAGCAGGGTACATAACGGATAGGCACACATGCATACGGCTACAGCCTGCATTCCTCGTACGGAAAAGTAGCGGCTGATTGGCGCAGCCATCCAGGGCTCTGGCCCCGCAGATGGAATCCACCAACAAACACCATCGGGCGGGGCCCGGTTGCCCCATCCGATCCTACACTTTCGCAACGGGCGTCCGCGAGTACATGTATGAGCAGGTTGTTGTGGAACCAGCTTGCGTCCAGCGGGCAATACGACGTCGTAGAATAAACATGCGACGAGCACCGGTCGACTTCACCAATGGTCAGGCGGCAACGCGGGCGCCGCGCAGCCACTCCGGTGAACTGTTTGCACAGAGCTGCCCATGCGAGCTCCACTGCGGGGCCACCGGTTGCATCCGCCGCCCAGGCTATACCTGTATCGATGTCGCTGTGTGCCCTGCTACACCGCTGTGCATGTCCCCGCTGGGGGTGCTGTCCACGCTCATCGACGGGTGGCCTCGAGCGACACCTGTTCGTCCAGTCGTCCACATAGCGGTGTAGCAGGGGCTCGCACGCCCTTTGTGGGCTGCGTCCTCCCACGCACTCACGGTGCGCGTAGGAGCGCGGGAGGGCCCGGGCTCGGTGCCACTCCCCTGCCACAGCGCCCCACGTGCGTGCCCTGGGGACTTTGCCTTGTGCGCCCACCTGTGGACCAACTCCCTACTCGGTGGCCTCGAGCACAGGAGCTTCGATAAGCACTGGGCTATAAAAGGACAACCTCAGAGCTGGTCTGTGCCTCGGTAGGTGGCATTCGCAGCATCCGACCTCCTACCTTTCCAACACTCAGCACCTCCCGCTCTTTCCCACAAGCCCACCTTCCGAGCCTATCTTCGCTCTTCTCACCCCGGTGACGCCCGCCCCACCCTCCCTTCAAGATGAAGACCATTTTCAACGGCGACTGCCCGTGCGGGGAGAAGGACGAGTCCGAGTGCAGCGGGTGTGAAAAGGTTCGTTCGACGTGTGCACGGTGGCCGAGAGAGTTGGAGAGGGATGGTGGCGATGTCTCCACCGCGGTCGCGGCTGTGGCCACGAGCAGTGCGCGTAGAGGAGTACGGGCTAAGAAACCACCTACCTGGCACGGACACTGACAAGCTGGGGGGTCTCCGTGCCGCTGTGTCTTTACACTTCCTCGTGGACGGATGGCGAATGGGCTTGCCTGTTTCCGACTTGGGTTGCCACACCTGCAGTCCAAGTAAGAGTGTACCTACCGCGCCGCCTGGCGGTTGTTGGACTGCTTCCTCTTCCATGGAGGCCGGCAGCCTGGCGGTGGTGTGAGGGGGGCGGCGAGGAGGCCGCACGGCGGTGGGCGCCGCTCCCTCAGGGTCCCCGTGCGCGGGTGCCAACGGATTGCGCGCTCTCCCTTGCTTGCCAATCGTACTGTTCTGCGCGCGACTGCGTCACCTCCACTGGCCGACTTGTGCTCCCTGGAGGGGCCCAGACGCTCGTTGTGTTTTATGGGGATAGTGTGGATGATCATGGGGGGGGCGGCAGCTCCTGAGGGATAATCTTTGCAAGCCTTCTTGCGCTCTTGACGGAACTCTTTCCTTAAAGCGCCCTCCTCATGTTTCTCCCTCACTTGACGTCCAAGCATCCCTCTCAAGGTGGCCCTGACGGCGGAGGACCCCAGCGTGGAGAGGTGGGAGCTCCCTGTCTGTGGATGGAGAGGTGAGGCGGTGCGGCTAGAAAATGAGGTAGCCTCGCCAACCGCACCCCGGCCGTGTCGCTGCTCTGAGAGGACACTGCAAACGCACGGTGACGCCGCTCGCCATATGCTCTTGTCTCCCTGCCAAGCGCGCGTAAACAAAGAGATTGTGTCCCGCCCGCGCGCTCTTTGTCCCACCGTTGCCGCGAGCGCTGCTATCTGCGCCAACGACGTTTACATGGGGACACCATTCACACATCCAGCCCCGCCCGCAGCCACACCCATCCCACTGCAGCCTCCGCACGCACATCTGCCGCGCTTGCGCAGGTTATGGCCACGCCGTTTGCCCCAGCGAGCGGCACCAGCACCTGCGCACACGTGCGAGGCGGGGCAGCACCGGGGCAGCGACGGACCTGGTAAGCACTGGGGCCGCGTCGGACCGGAGAGCTGCGCTCAGGGGCAGGGGCGGGCAAAGCGGGCGACGGCGAGCGCGGTGGGGGCACGTGCGTACGATGACCGTACACTGTGCCTCACATTTTGGCATGAAGATGACACAAAGTCAAGATTTTTCCCACCGAACTCTTGGCAGACACGCGAACACAAGTCTTGCCGGTGCCTGCCGACAAATGCGGACCGTGCCTACCGACCCCACGCCGCTTCCAACACCGAGCGTCGCATCCAACCACGCATCCGCCCCGTCTTCCCCACTTCCTTCCCGTTCTTCTGGCTCGGCCTCTACCCCCCTCCCCGCGCCTCGGCCGACCACCATGATAACCGAACTGGCGGCGGTCGCCCTCGCCGCCGCATCGCCATGGGCGCGTGACTGGTGGTACGCCCCTCCCCCTCCCCAGAGGGTCTGACTGCCTGGCCTCGCATGCGGGGGCCTTGGCTGGTCCATGGGGCTATACCCCTGCCGTCCCGGCCTCTCTGCACGCCGCTGTCTCACTGGTGTACGTGGGTGTGTCCGTGCCCCAGTGCGCGGGAACGCGACCGGGCCACCCAGCTCACCGCCACGGTTTTGTTGTTATTGGTTTCCTCTATCTCCTCGCCCTGATGTGCTTCCCTTCCTTCCTCTGCCGATATGCTCCCCCCCATCCTCTCCCTCCCTGCTCCCTTGCGGCTCTTCTTCGCGCCGTCTCCCCCGCGCGCCCTGGGCTGCCACAGGGTAGGCCTCTGTGAGCGGTATACCGAGCCCCAGATGGTCATTGGCGGGACGTTTGTCTCGCTCGTCGTCGGCTACGCCCTCGGCTGCATGCCCTACGTGCTGCTCGACTGGCTACGATGGCCACCCGCCGCGGCGTACAAGCTGCAGCCGAGCCGCTATGTTTCCCGTCGGGTATGTTGGGCGGTCGTTCCGCGACCGCCTCTGCTGGCGGGTGGCGAGCGGCGGGGCGTGGCGTCGCTTCGTCCCGGGGGTGGGGTGTGGTGGTGTGCGCTGTCCCGCTAGGCACACGCTGGGGTTTGGTTCTGACGGTCATCTCGGCAGCTGCTTGCTGCTTGTGCCGCGTGCTGTTGTGGCGTGGCCCCGACGCCTCCCCATCCCCCCATTCCCCCCACCCCCACCCACTCCCCCCCCCCCTCTCCACCGCGTGTGCCGGTCGCCCCCGCCGGGCCGTCTCTTCCGCCCCCCCATTCGCAGGTAGCACTACACACATCGGCGTACGTGCTGTTCCTTTTTGTGTGCGTGATGCTGCCGCTTATCGTGGTGGGGTCAGGCGCCCTCTCGCTGCTGGGCGTCACGCTCGACCCCGACCGCCTGCCGTCTGCTGGCACGATTGCGGTGCAGACGGCCTACTTTTTCCTCGTCGAAGACTTTGGCAACTACTGGCTACACCGGGCGCTCCACACCCCCTGGCTGTACCAGGCCGTCCACCGGGTGCACCACGAGCACGACGCGCCGTTTGCGCTGGCCGCCACCTACGCGCACCCCGTGGAGGTGGTGGTGCTGGGCCTCCCCACCTTTGCGGGCCCCCTCGCGGTGGGCCCCCACCTGCTGACGCTGTGGGTGTGGGTGCTGCTGCGCAACTATGAGGCGATTGACATCCACTCGGGGTATGAGCTGCCCGCCGCCGCCAACCGGGTTGCGGGCTGGATCGCGGGCGCCGCCCACCACGACTACCACCACGCGCACTACTCGGGCAACTTTGCGTCGGTGTTTACGTGGTGTGACCGCCTGTACGGGACGAGCATTGGGTTTGAGGCGCTGCAAGCGCGCAAGGCGGCGGCGGCGGCCAAGCAGGGGAAGCTCGCCTGAGTGGCAGAGCGGAGTGCGAGCGCATTCGCGTGCCGTAGGGTGTGAGTAGGGGTGGTGGTGGGGGGGGGGGATGGCGGCGTGACGAGATGGCCGTGCCACATGGTCTGGCCCCCTGTCGTGCCCCCGTGGCAGTAGGCGGGCGGTGGCTTCGAGCCTTGTCGCCTGTGAGGTCACGTTTTCGGGTCGCACGCGGAAAACGGGGACAGCGGGCCACCCATCCGCTGGCATCCATGCAGGTACTGTACATGTACATCACTTGTTTTCGATGGAGCAGTCTACTCTCTCGCCCGCCAACCCTGGTGAGACCGAGACCCAGCAGCCTGGTATGCCTCCTCTGCCCCTCCTGGCCCTGCCCTCGGGGTCGTAAATGGCAAACAGCCTTTATCACAGGCTTCTCGGCTCAGCTCGATCTCCGCCCAAGACCAGCCGAGCCACCTCACTCAGCTCCTGGCTCTACCGTTACAAAAGTTGCCACCGCCGTGTGAGGCGCTCCCCGAGAAGGCACCAACACTGGGAGAGTTCTCGTGGTCCCTGCGCTCCCCCCCCCCCCCCCCCCCCCCCTCCCCCTCCTGCCTAAGTGGCGGGATGGTAGTTGTAAGGGTGTCCGCCATACCCCCCCCGGCCGGCCTGGCCCCCCGGGAAGAGCTCCCCGTTGAGTGTATCGTATGCCATGGCCCCCATCGGCGGCGCCGCCGCCGGTGCCATGGGCGGCCACGGCCCGCCCATGCCGTCGGCAAACGCCTGCGAGGAGCTGTTGTCCAGCAGGTCCATGGCGATAAAGGACGAGTAGGGCACCGCCCCCGCAGGCAGTGGGTCCAACGCCACCGCCACTGTCGGGCTGAGCGGCCGCGGCAGCCCCGCTGCGGCCGACGCAGCGCCCGTCATCGTCACCGACGCCGACGCTGCCGCCAGGGCCATGGACGATGCCGCCACTTCCGCCACAAAAGTCAGCGTCGAGCCGCTGACGCCGCCACCGCCCCCGCCGCCGCCCCCGCCACCGCCCCCGCCGCCGCCCCCGCCGCCGACGGGCAGGTGAGACACTGGCAGGTGAGACACGGGCATGGGTGCGAAGGCGGGTAACCCAGGGAGGGAGCGCGGCTCCTGCTCTGCCGGCGGCCGCCGCTGCGCCCCCAGCGAACCCAGCGGGGGCAGCACGGGAAACGCGGCGGGGCCCGGCAGGGAGCGTGGCTCACGCGCCGGCGGCGGCGGCTGCGGGGCCCGCCCGTACGCCGGCGTCACGCGGTGGTGGTGGTGGTAGGCCGGCGGGTTGCGGAGCGGCGGCGGGGGCAGCGGCGGCGGCGGCGGCGGTGGCGCCTGCGCCTGCTCCTGCACCGGCTCTGGAAAGACGGGGGACTCCATCATGGGCCCGACTGCCTCCCGCACGTTGGGGATGTCGGGTGGCTGCGTCAGGCGGGGGCCCAGCGGGGAGAGCAGCGGGAAGATGGGGGAGTCGAGGCGGGGCCCCGCCACCACCCGCTCCCGCATCAAGTCGGCGGTGGTGCGCATGTCGAGCGCCCCTGGCGCCTCGTTGCTCTGGCCGATACGGGAGGCAACAAACGCGGAACGGGCGTTGTCGCTGCCGCCATCGCTGCCACCCCCACCGCCACCGCTGCCACTGCCGCTCCCACCGCGGCCACGCAGTCCACGGGACGCTTGGTAGCCCTCGGTGAGGCGCTGCATCTTGTTCTTGGGCATGGACGTGGTCTTGCGCTGCGCAAAGCCCTTCTCCAACGACTCCATGGAGCGGGCAAACGCCTCAGACTGGGAGAGCACCTCATAGGTGTCTGACTCGTCCGTCTTCAGCGGCATGCCCAGCGCTATGCGGGACAGGGGCGGCAGGGGCTCCAAATCCACCTCCACACCGTTCTTCTTAGCCAGCTCCGCGGCTTCCTGGGCCTCGAAATCCGCCGCCTCGAGCACCTTGGCCACCTCCTCGTGGTAGAGCGCAATCTCCTCGAGGAAGAGCCGCTGCATCGTTGCGGGTGTTTGCGGGGTGCGCTCGAATGTGAACTCCCGCTTGTCCACTGGCGGCGCAAAGGGCTCGCTCTTGGGGCCCTCCCCCAACTCATAGCACTCGTAAAAGTAGGGGTGGCCCAGCGCTTCAAAGGCCGTGATGCGGCGCTCAGGGTCCCAGTCGAGCAACTTGGCCAACAGGTCCAACGCCTCCGCGTTTGCACCGGGGAAGCGCGCCGACAAGGGCGGGGGGTCGGTCTTGGGGAGGCTCGCGAAGTGTTTCCTCGCCATCTCCGACTCGACCTTGGCGAGGGCCTCGGGGGTAGGGGAGCCAAGCAGGTTGATCATGAGCGTCAACTGCGTGTACGCGTCCTTGCCTGGAAAGAGCGGGGCGCCCTTGCCCAGCATCTCGGCAAAGATGCACCCGACCGACCACACGTCAATGGCCGTGGAGTAGGAGATCTTGTGGGTGAGGATGAGCTCTGGCGCGCGGTACCACCGGGTGGCCACGTAATCCGTCCACAGGTTGACGTCGGGGAAGTCATCGTCCCAGTGGGCGCGGGCCAGACCTGACGTAACAGCATGCAACACGACACAGACACAGCCAAGCCAAGAGACGCGGCAACACAAACAAGAAAGCACCGGGCGACCGACGGTAGATGACCGAGAGTGCCACCAAGAAGAGCCAGGCGTGAGTCAAGCCCCAATAAACACACTTCAGGTAGCCACCGGGGGCAGCCAAGCTCCCAGTAGAAGCAGCAAACGCACGAGCGAACAACAGTCCGCATCAGCCAGAGCGCACCCCCGCGGACACGGCTTCACCAACGGCAAACCGCCGTCCCCCTCGCTCTATTCCACCCCCCCCCCCCCCCGGTTGATCGCCACCAACGTACCCATGTCACAGATGCGGAGTTGGCATGACTGGCTGATCAGGATGTTCCCCGGCTTGATGTCCCGGTGAAACACCCCTGCCGAGTGGAGGTAGTACATCCCCCGCAGCAGCTGGTACATAAAGCACTTGATGTGGTGGGTGGACAGCTCCACACTCTTGAGCACCGACGACAGGTCCGCGGGGAGGAGCTCAAAGACCGCAAACACCTCCTTGTAGTCGTGCAGCAGCGGCGGGACCATCACGGTCTTGAGCTCCACAATGTTGTCGTGACCCCGCAGGAGGCGGAGGAACTTGAGCTCCCGCAGGATGCGGGTGGCCATGGCCACCTTTTCCAGCCCCTTTTGCATCCGCTTGACCGCCACCCGCCTCCCCGTCGTCGTGTCCACCGCCGAGCACACCACCCCCGCTGCCCCCTCCCCCACAATCTTCACCACCCGGTACTTGTGGCGGCCGCTGGAGGTCGAAAAGCATTGTCGCAGCTCCTGGAGCTGGCCCCTACGCCGCTGCTCCATCGCCACCGCCGACAGGTCCACCCCGCCAACGACGCTGTCGCCGCCGCTGGTGCCGTCCTCGTCGTCAAAGCTGCAGACGTCGTCCTCGTCGCTGTCGGGATAGGTCGGGAACGGGTAGTTGGGCGGCGGCGCGCCGTGCCAGGCGTGCGGGTGAGGCGCGTCGGGCGACGCGGGGGGGGGGGCGCGGCTGCTCCCCGCGCCGCTGCTACCGCCGCCGCCGCCGCCGCCGCCGCCGCCGCCGCCGCCGCCGCCGCGGGCATACGCTGAGGGAGGGGGAGGGGCGGCACGCGGCGGGGGCGGGGGGGGCGCAACCGCCTTGCCCTTGCCCTTGCCAACCACCCGGCCCGTCGTGGCGCCGGCGGGGGGAGCCCCCTGGGCAAAAAAGAAGGGCTCCCTGCCAGGCGGCCGGCCGCCAAAGGCCTCCTCGGCCGCCGCCGGCGTCGTGCCCCACTCTCGGGGGTTTGCCTCGTCGACAAAAGCGGCGGCGGCCACTGACGGCGACGGCGCGTACTGTGGCCACGACAGGGGCTCCCGCGACGGCGGGGGCGCCGCTTGGGGCCACGACCGGGGCTCATAGTCCAGGGGCTCGTCTCGGTACTGCGCGTGGGGGGGATGCTGCTGCTGCTGCTGCGGGTGGTGGGGTTGGTGGTGGTAGGGCGCCGACTGGGGTGCTTGCTGGTAGGCAGGGTGTTGGTGTAGAGGGGGGGGGGAGAACTTTGGGTAGGGCAGTGGCTGCTGCTGCGGCTCCTGGTGGTGGTGGGGTCCCTGATACTGCTGCTGCTGCTGCTGCTGCTGCTGCTGCTGCTGCTGCTGCAGTTGCTGTTGCTGCTGTTGCTGCAGCTGGATCTGCTGCAGCTGCTGCTGCTCCTGCAGATGGAGCTGTCGCTGCCGCTGCAGCAGCAGCTGCTGTTGCTCCTGCCGCTGCTGCACCATCAGCTGCCGGTTGAGCAGCAACTGCTGCCGCCCCTCCTCCCGCCGCTCGAGCACCTGCTTCTCCGCCAGCGCGGCGACGCGCGCCAGCTCTGTCCGCCGCTGGTACTCGTCGTTGAGGGCCTGCGCGCGGGTCAGCTGCTGCGCCCGCAACGACGGCTGCCGCACCCGCTTCATGATGCCCCGCGCGGTGGGGAGTGTCAAATAGGGAGGAGGGGGGGGGGGGGGGGGGACGACGGGGAGAGGGGGACGGGGGGGGGCGGGGGGGGGGGGGGGGTGGCTCAAGCAGAGAAGTGCAACGGCCAAACGTACGTAGTGGGTAGGTGAAGGAGATGACGTAGGGGACGTACAGCGTACAGTACGTACCGGGTGGTCACACCCAGAGGTTGTCTAGGATGCACACGGGTACAGGCGACACGGGTACAGGCGAAAGGGGTGCGGGGGGGGGGGGGGGGGGAGGGGGGGGAAGGAGCTGCTGGCCGGCCGACGGGCCACCGCCGTGTGTGCGCACCGTGGCGGGTGCCCACCGCCAGCCGCCGCGGTGGGCACACCCACCCGCCGACGGGCGGGCAGGCGGGCCGAAGGGCGGGGGCGGGGGCGGGCCTGGGCAGCGTCCCGCGGGTGTGGTGGCCGTGTCGGGGGGGGGTAGCGGGAAAGAGGGCAGCGGGGTATCGGTGTTGACAGACGGGGGGGGGGGGGGGGGGGATGCCCGGGGTGGGGGTAGGGAGGGGAGGCGGAGGGCGTCCCCGTCCGTGACGCAACGGCACGGCGTCGGGGCGGCGGCGCGTGCGCCCCACCGACGGTGGGTGGGGGTGCGGTTAAGTAGGCGGGGGGGGGGGCCCGGCCGTGGGGGGGGGGTGGGGGGGGGGGGGGGGCTGCCGCCTGGGCGCGCCCGCCCTCCCGCGCGGCCGCGGCCGCGGCCGCGCACGCGCAGCGCGGGGCGTCTCGCACGCGCGGCCGCACGGGGGCGGGAGGGTGGGCTGGCCTGCGCTGGGCTGCCGCTCCCGCCGCTTGCCGCTGCCGTCGCCGCCGCCGCCGCCGCCGCTGCCGCTGCCGTTGCCGTTGCCGCTGGTGGCCCGGCGGCGGCGCCACCCCCCCCCCCCCGCTGCGGGGCGGGGGGGGCCCCCGGCGGGCGCCCGGTGCAGCGGCGGCCCCGGGCGGCGGTGGGCGGCGGTACTACCAGCGGGTGCCTGCCTCCCAGCCCACACAGGGGTGGGGGGGCCAACCACACACACACCCCCCCCCCCCCCCCCCCCCAGCCTCCCCCCCTCCACCACAGTGCCCCCCCCCCGCAAGACGGCCGCGGCGAGAGTAGTATACCGCCTCGGACAGGGGGCGGTGCGGGTGGTGGTGGGGGTGGTGGATGGAGCGGCGTGGGGGTGTTTTTGGTAGCGCAGGCAGCGCACACGCCCTTCCCCCCCCCCCCCCCCAACACCCCCAGGGGTCTGGGCGCCCCTTTCCCCCCCCCCCCCAACCCCAGGGGTGTGGGTGGGGGGGCGGGCGGGCGGTGGGTGGCTCGCGCGGGGAGGGGGGGGGGGGAGAGGCTGGCGCGTGTTGGTGCGGCCGTGCGCCGTTTGGTTGGTGCCCCCCCGCCGGCCGGGGGGGTGGTGGCCGCGCCCCGCGCCCCGCGTGCGGCTGCGCGCGGTGTGGGAGGGGGGGGGGGGGTGTGGGCGGGGGGCGGTGGTGTGGGCGCAGCGGTGGGGCGGGCGGGGGTACTCGTGCTAGCAGAGCATCATGCTGGTGGGGCGCTGGGCACCCCGGTGGGCACCCCGCCGCTTGCCGCCGCTGCAGCCGCTGCCGCTGCCGCCGCCGCCGCCGCCGCCGTCAGTGCCAGCGCGTCCAACAACGCAGCGCAACGGGGTATATGGGGAGGGGGCGGGGGGGGGGGGGGGATGGTGGCTGGCTGCCGGCAGCGGCACAGCGACAAAGCCACAGCCGCCGCCGCAGCCGCCGCCGCCGCCGCCGCCGCTGCCGCGGCAGCGCCGCGGCAGTGGCGCGCGCGCGCGGGGGGGGGGGGGGGGTGGGGCGCGGCTCTCTGGTGGTGGCTGCTGCCGCCAGCCACTGTGGGGGTAGCGGCCGGCAGTGTCGCGGGCGCGGCAACGGCGGCGGCGGGGGGGCGGGGGGGGGGGGGTCCCGACCTCGCTGGCCAGGCGCGGCCCAACCGACTGACCGACCCACCGCCGTGGCGGTGGACGGGTGTGCTGTCTGGGAAGCGGGAAGAAGGGGGGGGGGGGGAAGCGACGCCGCTTCCACCCCCCCCCCCTCCCCCCCCCCCCCCCCCCGCCGCCGCCGCTGCCGCCGCCGCCGTTGCCACGGGTGGGGGTGGAAACCGGCACCGCCGTCGCTGCCAAACCGTGGCTGGAAGCAGCAGGACGCGCGGGCGGCCGACGGGCGGCGCGGGGGCGCCCAGCGGGGTGACCCCCCCCCCCCCCCCCACCCCCCTCCCCCGCTCCAGCCCCTCTGTATAAGAGTGGGGTGTGAGCCACGCGGGGTCCGTCCACACACCAATCCATCCACAATCCACAGCCACCAGGGCGGTGGCCACGCGGCGGGGGGGAGTGTAAATAGAAAAAAAAAAAAAAAAGAGACGGCTCGTGGGTAGAAGAGAGGGAAGAGCCATTGGGGGGGAGGAGGGCCAGCATCTAGGGAAGCGGGGGGGGTCTCTGGCACGCCACCGGCACTGTGCCTGGCAGCCGCACTCGCCCCCACCCGCAGCGGGGGGGGGGGGGGCGGGGCTCGCACGCCACCGGCGGGGGCGGCGGCGGTCAGCGGCAGCGGCGGCGGCGGCGGCGGCGGCGGCGGCGTCAGGGCCGTCGGCGGCTGCGCGGGGGCGACGGCCCACGGCTGGTTGGCTGGTTGGCTGCCTATGCATCGATACCCACAGCCGCCTGGCCATCATGGCGGCTGGGATAGCCACCGCATCGGGGGGGGCGGTGGATCACGCGAGTCCCCCATCACTGTGTGGGTTCCTCTGCCGCCGCTCACCGCAGATCCGCTGATCCCCACCGTCAGCTCCCGCTGAAAGCCCCTCGAGGCCACGCTTTCGATGGATACTCGACGGGCCTCAATGGGGCTTGAATGGCCCATCAAGGCTCCCTTTCGATGGGCCTTGGAGGGGATACTCGGTAGGGACTTACTCGAGGGGCTTCGATGGAGTTCCCCCCATCGAGCACATACAGTAATTACTCGGTTATATGCGGCTCGATTGTATGACAGAGTCACATAATCAAGCTTCCTCGCCCGAGGGTTTTCTAGAGAGTTGCTCTATAATTTTATGCGTTGCGCAGGACTGACCGTTGGTGCGCCTCACCGATTCGGCTCATCCCTCTCGCTGACGCCGCCGCCGACCAACACCATCCAGAGGGACGCCGCCAAGAGTAATGCTGAGGAGTGGGAGAAGGTCACTGCGGTGCAGCTGGCTAACTGCTGGCTCTCTGCAGAGGTCTTGCAGGACAAGGCAGCCGCTGAAGTGCGCCGGCAGCTGCACGGGGTCGTACCTGTGGCGGATAACGTCCACACTGACGTTTCTGAGGTGGTAGCTTTGATGGCGAACAGCCGCTCGTGGGACGATTTTGAGGGCGTGTCTGACAGGGAGCGCTCCGCTGCTGTTGAGCAGTGGTTTGCTGCGGAGGATGACGTGGAGGCGTTGGATGAGACGGTCGACATGGCGCTAGGGGAGGGGGACGACGAGTGCGAGGAGTAGATGCCGTCGTGCGATCTTGGTTGTGACTGGTCGTGCGTAGGAAGCAACTTGTGTGCCTAACTGGTGCGCCCTGCTCGCCTCACCCGATGACGAGGACTTCTTGCGAGCGTGTAATTTGATCGGTCGACACTGCTGCGACGCCCGGCGGTGTTTGTCAGTCCGCGCACTCGTTGCGAACCCGCTGTAAATGATATTCCGATTTAACCCCTAGCCCCCCTTCATATGGTCGAATAATGACTGTATTCTTTACAGTCTCGCATGACCAGGCGAGGTCTCATGATAACACTCAGCTCACACGACGTTTTGCGTGATGCCTCAACCTATGGCAGAATTCCCGCTTTAGCCGTATCGATTTCTCCCCCCCCGGCCCCCCCCCGCACTGGTACACCGGCTCGCCGTGGCAGCCACTGGCGCTACCGGTGATACTTTCGCTACCTCTTCAGGACGAAGGACGCGCTGCACAGAATACTGACGCTGTGCTGCTGCGAAAGCGGCATTGACAATCGTTCTCGTACCCCTGGCGGACAGGAAAGCACCGGGCTACACAGCCCTGCATGCACGACCAGGGCCCATGCTCATGGTGCTGACTGGACTGCTTCTCTGCTATCTATCGCTCTAAAAAAAAAGACACATACGCAAGCCAAGGGCGCCAGCGGAGTCCCACGAGTCCCCACTCCCACTCGCCGACTACCAATCCCCCACATCACCCAGACGGGGCACAGACAGCAGCCTGGTCCAGGCTGTCCACCAACCCATGCGACAGGCTCTTCCCCACCCGCCGGCCGCCCCCTCCCACCACCCCCGCCTCAAAGTCGTGGCACACACTACCCCGGCGAGGTCCAGCCCACGAGCACGTCCACCACCTCGATAACGTCCCCGCGCACTCACGCCGCTTAACAATTCCCCTGGTCACCAGCGGCGAGCCCGCCAGCAGTACCATCACTAGGCAGTCCCCATCGCATTCCCAGTCCCGCCCGTGAACGCCGCTGCGCTCCGCCACACCCTCCCTCCGCCATTGAACCTAGGCCGCACGCCCCGTGCGCGTCCCCACGCGCGACCGCAGCGGA
This sequence comes from Pyropia yezoensis, assembly GCA_009829735.1. Lineage (NCBI taxonomy): Eukaryota > Rhodophyta > Bangiophyceae > Bangiales > Bangiaceae > Pyropia > Pyropia yezoensis. Next base: position 23,470,898 of record CM020620.1, read on the forward strand.
GCGGGCGGGGCCGGGCCCCCCCCAGCAATGGCGCCGCCGAGGCGGGGAAGCCACCAGTGGGAACGACGGGGGGGAAAAGTGGCCGCAGGCCGGCAGCGCCACACCCGCGACGGGTGCACAAGCCGGGACACCACGCTGCCGTCTGCGGGGGTGACGTGCCAGCGGGGAGCCCCCCCCCCCCCCCCCCCCCGCACGCCTTGCCCGCCGCCGTCCCCGTCGATCCCCCCCCCTTCCCGGCCCCCCCCCCCAGGCCCGGGGCGGGCGCCCGCGGCGGACGCCGATGATGGGGATGTTGGTGGTGGAAGCGCCGTCGGTGGATGGCGGGTAATAGCCGATGCCGCGCCAGCCGCGACCACCGCCGCGTCGACCGACGCCGACTCGGTGGCAGCTGCGGCAGGGGCTACAACTGCAGCCCTGCGGACGCTCGCGACGGTAGTCGCCCCCCTCCCACTTGTGGCGGTGCGCGCCGTCGCGACGGCCCTGACCTGGGTACCGGGACAGCTCGGGGTGGCGCTGGCCTGCTTTGCTGTCGTGGGCGCCATGGACTTTGCGCTTGCTTACCGAGACGCGGCGGTGCGCCGAGGCGCCGCCTCGTCGACGGCCACTGTCGTGTCAGGTTCAACCCCCAACGCGTAAGGTGCACCGGCGCCGGAAGAAGATCCTGCCGCACTCTGTCGACCTCAGCGGTAAGCCGTCACGAGTGCTGCCAGCCGACCCGACACTCGACAACGGTATGCCCCAGAAGCTATTCTCGTGGCTCGTTGGGAAGGAGGAGGGGTAGAGGACGCGCAAAGAGGACGTCACTGGCGATCTCAAGTTATCCTGGTGGGGAAAGGACGGTTGTGCCCCCGGGAAACACTATATCATTCTATGCATGTATTAGGCACAAGTCTTTCCCTAAGCATGCCGTTTAAGTCAGCTCCCGCCCCAGTCTATAGGAGTTAGAATCGTCCCATTCGTGGATATACTGGACAGGAAAGGTAGTCTCATCTAAGTGAAGTTCATGACGAAGAGAGGTGCCTACAAGTCATCCTGTCCATTGAACTATTTACTGTCAACCAGACGCAATCTGGATGCTCCTGCCGCTTCGCCTGCAGCATCTCGCCGGATCTGAACCTGACGAAAGCCCGAGCCCGGGACGCCCGGGTGTCTGCTCGACATATGCTCGTCCCGCCGCGTTCGGACAGCCCGGCGTCGAGTCGGGGCGTTTCTCGGGAGCGCATCCGAGACGTTCTGTGCAACCGAACCGTCAGTGCTGGATAGTGGCGTCACTGCCGCGTTCTTTCATCACAGATGCTCCTGAGGACAGCATACGTCATGTTCTCTGCTCTGGTGTACTCTCAACGGCGTTCCGTTATCGATTCGTTGTCTCATTGAGAGGGTTTCCTGGGCGTTTCCTGGCCTGCAATGTGTATTTCCTGGGCCAAATAACCAGCGTAAAAACCGGGTTATTGTCCGCAGGAAACGGTCCGCGGCCGACGCCGCCGACGCGGTGCCGACCGCGATCGCCAGCTCAGGCTGAAAAGTTGCACACCAGCTGGCACCGCGTGGCGGCGTGGCGGTGCCGCGCCGCGGTGGCGGCGTGGCGGCGTGGCGGCGTGGCGGCGTGGCGGCGTGGCGGCGTGGCGGCGTGGCGGCGTGGCGGCGTGGCGGCGTGGCGGCGTGGCGGCAGCGGTGGCTGCGGAGGCGGCAACGGAGTCGGCTGGCCTCCGCCCCCACCCATCAGCAGCAACACCACCCCCACCTCCACCACCACCACCACCAACCCCACCACCGACCACAGCCGACGGCGCGCCGCCGCCGCCGCCGCCGCCGCCACGGCGTCGGCCGCCCCCCCCACACGTTCGCGTCGGCCGCTCCCCCCACACGTTCGCGTCGGCCGCCCCCCCCACACGTTGCGGACGGCGGTGGCAGCGGTAGCGTCGGCGGGGCGTGTCGCCACGGCACCGCGGCCCGCGCCGGCCTCCCCCGGCTGCGTGGCCGCGGCGGGCGGCCGCCCCCCCCCCCACTAGTGGTGGTGGCGGCGGCGGCGGCGGCGGGCGTGGGGAAGGCCCGGGAGAAGGCGGGGGCGGGGGGCGCCCGTCGACGCGGCCCAGTGGATTGGGCCACCCGCACGGAATCTCTCCACGCCTCGCTCCGCGCAGTGTTCCTCAGGAACGAATTCCGGCAAGTGCCGCAAACCTGTGGGAAGTCTGGTCGCTACAGGTGAAGCGTCAAGAAGGCGTGACAGCCCCTATGCCAGAGGCAAACAATACTATATGTATGTGTACTTCTGAGATAAGGCCTGTCCAAAGGCCGGCCGACTGCCCGCGGCGGTCTGTCGGGTCACTCATAAAGCACACAGGATCCGCCACCCCTCTCTCGTGCGCACTCGTGGGAGTCCCCCTCCCAGCAGCCCCGCACAGGGCAGTGCACGGTGGCTTGTTCTCGGTAGCGCATTGATAGAGGCGCACAATTTCTCATGTATTTAGTTCACAGTCAAAAAAGATACAAAAAATGACACATCGGTGATTCATTAAATAACGTCTTTAATTAAAGCATGCTGTAATCAAAGGCGACTCAAAAAATGCATGCATTTTGCCAACCATGATACGGGCCAGCCTGCGGGCGTGCCAACTGCGAGCTGGACCAGTACATACATACATGGATAGGCACGCCTTATGTCTTTTAGTTGAGGGCGGTCTTGTGAGTCTGAGCTGAAGCCATTCATTGGTTGACAACCCCGGCAGACGCCCAGAAATGGAGTGTAAAGAGGGCCAAGAGAGACACAATCGAGCACCTGTGGCGAGACAGGAAGGAGGTGGACATGCTACCAATGGACCATTAAAAGCGTTATGAGCTGATCTTTTACATGCTCATTTTTTTTTTGTCTTCGCCGTTTGTGCTTCACGCTGCTTCAGGGGTAGCAAGCCACATGTCCGCTTGTGGGCCGTCTTAACTAAAGACAAAGGTCTATTCCATATTGCTAGTTGTGGGGGTTTACCGCACCCCTCGGACTAGGGGCATCCCCCTTCAGGGGGAGGCGGATCGTGGCGACCTCTGCCCCTGACCAATCGGGGGCAGGAGGGGGTCGCTCCTCCCTCCGGAGGGGCACGCCACGTCATCCTCGCTGGATCCCCCCATGAATGGGGGGGGAAGATAAGATAATATCGGGTAGAGCGATTACGCCCGCCCGATTGGAATTGGCCTTCTGGCCAGTGAAGGGAAGCTACCTAGGGCGGGCTACTTCCGCCCCAAACCGGCCGAGATTTAGTGAGATCCCACCACTGAGCGTGTTTTCCGTGGAGAGATGGGTTGGAGGGTTCTACGTGTTTTGATTGGGTGTTTAGTGTAGGGAGTGTTGGCCCGCACTCCGGGGTCCCACAGCGGGCCCTGGACCGGCAGGCCAAAGAGGGATGTCTGCGCGTGGAGCTGTGCCCGTTGCTTCCCCCTCACAAAAAAATCAACCTTGCGTTACCCTCGTGTTCCCCGTCCCGGACGCTTCCACCTTCGCGTGGAGCTCTACGTTCCGGCGGTTCTGACTCTAGGGTTTATACCCCGGGTTCCCCACCTTTCTCCTTCAGGAGGATAAGGTACCCCGTTGGTGTGGGCAGACGCCCAGATAACCACCACATTTGGTGGAGCAGCAGGGGAGGGGATTCGCTCCGCCTTCTGGTGGAGTCTCCTCTCCTTTTGTTGGGTGGTTTCTTGGTCGTGTGCTCTGTGGTTGGGTTGTGACCCTTGGTACCTTTTCTTTCTAGCCTTTACAGGTGGGTCAAGATGCAGTCTGACACTTCTGCTCCTCCTCAAGGGGGAGGTCCTACACCTGTGGAAACGTCAAACGTGACAGCAAGCACCGGCGAAGCTCCCGGTGGCGCCTCACGGACCAACCCTGGTGTTGAGTCGGCCGCTCAGCGGGAACGCACGAGTTTGTCCCGTTTGGACCTGCCTCCGGGTGGAGTGCCAGGCGCCGGAGAGGCTCCCGGCCTGGCACAAGCCACTCCAGGCGCGACCCCTGATGGGGAGGCAGCCCACGGCTTCGGCGACCGCTCTACCTTTACCTCCCGTGAGTGGGGGGCCTGGGCCTCACCCGCGGGTGGGGGTACGTTTGCATCGCCCACCCAGGACCGTATAGATACGGATAATCTTAGAGGCGCCCCTTTGGGGGGCGTACCCGCTGTGGGGGGGTCGTCCTCCACGGCTATGGGAACTGTTCCTCTGACGGCTTTCCGCCAGATGTTGACTGAGGTGGTCTCACCAATTTCGGCTCGACTCGAAAAGGTCGAGGGTTCAATCTCTCGATCTGGTCGGCGGACTCGCCGCCGACCCCATGGTTATTCGCAGACATCTTCCTCTTCGGAGGCAAGTGATGTTGATCCTGAGAGGCGTGGGGCGAGGCGCTTAAGCGCTTCGACCCACCGCCGGGTGGCCCGTGTGCTATCCCCCGGACGTAACGGGGAACCGGAGCGGGTTATCCCGCTCAAGATAGTACCCGATGATGATACCTTTAAAGGTATCCTGGATTGCGAGTCTTATGCACTCGCCAATAAGAGCGTACGCTATGATGAAGAGATGGCTCACGGCTTAGGCCGGAAGCGCAAAGAGATTTCCCTCACGTTTGGGCGTGACGCCCTTTGGGACGGGACCCCCCCTCTAGGGGTGTTCGAATTTCTAAATCGCTTCCGTAAGGCTAGCGATGACAACGACCTCTCAGAAGGTCGGGCTATGTACCTCCTTCCGGAGTTTACCAAAGGGGAACTCAAGAAGGAGCTCCTCTCCCTTATCCCCTCTAAGGCGGGGGGACGAGCGGGAGAGGTCACTTCGTATCTGGAGCTGGTTAACTGGCTCCTCCGCAGTTATGTGGACGAGGAAATTATATCATCCCAAGTGGCAGCGTTTCATAACGTTGCCTAAGAGGAGGATGAAACCCGTGCCCGTCTCACGCTGGACGGTGCGGCGCGCCCTGCGCGCGCAGGGCTTCAAGTCCGCCATCCTCGCGCGCAAGCCCTTCGTGTCAGACAAGAACCAAGCCAAGCGTCGGGCGTGGGCCCGCACCCACAAGCACTGGGGGGCCGAGTGGGAGGCGGTTCTCTTCACCGACGAGAGCAGTTTTGAAGTGCGCACCGTCAACAAGCGCGCTCGTGTCTGGCGGCGCGCCGGGGAGCGCTTTACCCCCGCCTGTCTCCAACCTACCTTCAAAAGCGGCCGGCAGTCCGTCATGGTGTGGGGGGGCTTCTCGGCGCGTGGTCGCACCCCCCTGGTGCTCGTCAAGGGCTCCATGAATTCGACCCAGTATGAGGGGGTCTTGGGCGACTCCATCTTCCATCACATTATGGCCTATTTTGGGGCGCCTGACGCCGCCCGGCTGCAGGAGGACCTCGCCCCATGCCACGCATCCAAGTACAGCCGCGACGTCAAGGCCCAGCTCGGGTTCAAGTGCCTTCCCTGGGTAGGCCAGAGCCCAGACCTCAACCCGATTGAGAATGCATGGGACGAGCTCAATCGCCGTCTGGCGGCCCGGGAGGAGCAGCCCGGGAACAAGGAGGACCTCTATAAGGTCCTGTGTGAGGAGTGGGAGGCCATCCCTGACGCCTTCTTTGCCCGTCTGGTGGATTCGATGAAGCGCCGTGTGCGGTGTGTGATTGCCGCCAAGGGGATGGGGACCAAATACTGAGCGAGGGATCCAATGGGGCAACGTTTTTCTTGGTGTACAATAAATCGACCGGAGGTTCGGATCAAATCGGGCAATGATTTCTGCTTACCGACTGTACATTGTCCCTGTTCGAACTCTGGAGAACTGCGCATGGCACAAAGAGGCACAGAGAGAAGAAAGCCAGGACATAAACAGAGAAGAGCAAAAAAAATCAAGAGAACGTCGACCGTTCGCCGTCCACCACACTAGCCACAGCGCTCCCAGAAAATCATCTACACCAGGCCATTCGCCTCACACTCCCCTCCCCCGCCGCCCGCACAGCAGGGGCGCGCATCGCGTCATCCCACCGTCCCCACCCTTCGCCAACCCCTCTGCCAGCCACATCAGCGGCGGATGACCAATAGAGCCCCCCGAGGGAGCAGGCCAGCCCCCGCACAGGTGGTCCCGTCCAAGTCCCCCTCCGTGTACACTCGCCGTGGTGGAGCCAGCTGCTGCAGTGCAAAGGCGCCAGCCAGCTCGGGCCGCTGCCCCGCCACGTACGTGGCCACGTCCCGCAGCGGCGTTTCCGCACCAAACGTTGACGTCAGCCGCTCCCCACCAGGCAGCCGCAGCTGCACCACCCCCTCGGTGGGGGCGGGGCCCGGCGCAGGACGGGCCGCAGCAGCGGCAGCTGCGCGCTCCGTAGCAGCTCGAGATGCCTCCGCCTCGGCAGCCGCGGCGGCGGCGGCGGCGGCGGCGGGGCTTGCCCGCGCCATCCGCTCGGCCTTGTCGGCCGCCAGTAGCGCGCGGATGCGAGCCTTGGCGGCCGCAGCGTCCGCCTTCTCCTTCTTGCGCGCCTCCATGTCCCGCTTGCGTTGGAGGGCGTCGAGCTCCTCGCGGGTCTTGCTGATGGCCTTGCCCGACGAGATCCGCGACTTCTCCCGCTCAATCGCCTCGGCCTTTTCAATGGCCTCCCGCTTGGCGCGAGCGGCGGCGACGAGCGCACGCCCTTTGGCGCGCGCCTCCTCCTCTGTGAGGGTCGGCTTGGCAGGCGCCCCGTCCTCGGCCGACGTCACAACCTGCAATGGCTCGTCAATATCCGCATCATCGGAGTGCGCAAACACCCACTCCATCCCTGCATCCACGCTCTTGTTGCCAGTGAGAATGAGCGCCTTCTCCGCACGCACGCGCGGAAAGCCCATCTCCAACAGGGCCGCCAGGAAGGACTCATTCACAGGCAAGCGGCGATCATTCTTTGGCCCCGCCGCCGCCGCGCCCTCCGAGGCGGCGGCTCCCTCGCTACCAGCCGCGGCTGGCGCTGCAGCTGGCGCTGCAGCCGGCGTTGAAGCCGCGGCGGCCGCGCCAGATCCGCTCCCGGGAAGGGACGCCGCCACGTTGGGCGCGCCCCAGTCGATGCGCGGCGCCCCCCCGGACGACGAGCCCAGCCGGTTGCCGGATCCCGAAAATGACACCGCCGCAGCCGACGGCGCGTGCTGCGCAATCGCCGCGTTGAGCTGCGCCGGGTCTGCCCCAGAGAACTGGTGCACCAGCGACCCAGAGCGGTAAAAGTGGAAGGTGGGCATAGACGACACGCTGCACTCACGGGCCACGTCGGCCGCGTCATCCACATCCACCTTGACAAACACAGCCACCGCAGAGTGTTCAGAGGCAAGGCGCTCAAAGAGGGGAGCGATGGCCCGGCACGGACCGCACCATGTCGCTGTAAAGTCGACTACGACCTGCCCCCATCAGATAAAAAAGAAAAAGAACAGAGAAAGAGCAAGGAGGTCGCCAGAGAGAGAAGCAGGGCAAACACAGCTAGGGCCAACTCACAAGAAGGTGGTTAGATCCCAGCGTGACACAGACAGCAACATTCACATGACCAGCCCTGGTCGCTCACGCGCTCCCTTGCGCCACTCGGCCACCGCTGCGCGCGCTGCAGGCGCGCGTGGCAGTCGTCCCCTTCGCTCTTGCCCCTACCTGCCCACCATCTCCAACACGACCATCACCCCCTCCCCTTTTCAGGGCAATAGCCACACGCCCACGACCACAGACAGCAGTCCACCAACACAACGTACCAGCTTATTCCCCGAGGAGGAGAGGAGCGACCGAAAGTCTGCCACGTTGTGGATATAGTCCACCCCCATGGCGAGAGGAACAGTAGCGCGGGCAGCAACGAGACAAGAAGTCCCCCACGTGCCAAGGCTGCTGCAGCAGTGACAACCGGACTTGATAGCAGCCTAACGCCCAGGCTCTGACGACCACAAACAAGGCAGGGCAGCTTGAGCACACGCTCACTCTGGGAGATAACTGGGGGTGCGTCAGCCAGGAGAGCGCGTCCAGAGGCCCCGGCCGGCAGCTGCGGGGGCGGACACGACCTGAGCCAGACGGGACGTCCCTTCAGCGTCTGCGTTGCTGGCTGGAGCTGGGGTCGACAGCGGTTGCAGCAAGGCTCCCACCATCCACTGTACCGAGTGCTGGAAACGTGTCATTCTCAATGCCACTCCATTTCCAGCGAAGCTCAAAGTAGTGCCACTCAATTCCTGGCCACTTGTCACTGCTGTGATACGGAGGGCACACTTCGTGACCTGGCCAGCAGTCACGTCAGTTGTGCCTTACCAAACATCCACATGACCAGTGTCCTGCCGCCTACCAATGGCCGCCTTCGCGACCCAGGTGAGGCTGTCTTGCCACGGTAGCCGCGGCTCGTCTGCTTGCTGTGGCCGCCCTCTTGTTTCCGCTCCGATTTCTGTCTCCGTCTCGCGGGCCCTTGCGGCCGCCCATCGGGCCGGCCACAGTGGGAGGTCGGCGCCGCCAACGGCAACCATGGCGCCCCCCCCCCCTCACTCGGCAGTTGGTGTTGCCTTGACCGGCGACGGAGTCGGCGCTCATCCCCCCTCCCCTACCATTGATGTCGGATGCCTTCTTGGTGCGGCCACCGACGCGGTCGCGCGCGCTTGTAAAGTGATTCGTTCGGTGCATGCAGGGCGGGGCGCGGCGACCGGTGACACCGCCGGCCTGGGCGTTCGGTACAAGGAAGAAGGGGACCCTCGGTCGGCGCTGACTGTCGCGGATATTGCTGCTCAGCGGGCGATGCTTGGACCCCTCCGGGCGGCCTTCCCCAGCTTATCTATTGTGGCTGAGGAGGACGAAGATGGGGACGGAGCTGACGGTGGCGGAGCGCCTGGCAGACTCGCGGCGGCGGTGGCGACGGCTGCGGCGGTAGCGGGCGACGAAGCGCTGCTTGCTGAGGCGCCTGCGGGGCTTGTCACCCCCCCTGAATTGGCAGCTGTGCCACTTGCCAAGGTGTGCCTTTTCATCGATCCCGTAGATGGGACGGGGGAGTTTGTGGCCGGCCGACTGTCGTCTGTCCAGTGCTTGCTGGGCATCTCTGTGGACGGCCGCGCCGTCGCCGGGGCTATTGGTTTGCCTTTTCACGAAGGTGCACCAGTCATTGCCGCGTTAGTCGGGTCGGGGGTGGTGGGTCTGCCTGCCTCAGTGTCGCACCCATCGGAAGGCGAAGGGCTGGTGCTGACGGGCTCGGCGGCACCTACGGACGCCGTTCTTCGGGCGGTCACCTCATTGGTGAACGCAGATACGGTGGTGCCCCTCGGTGGCGCGGGCGCCAAGCTTCTCACCGTTGCCAGCGGCGCCGCCCACGTGGGTGTGTTGAATCTCGCGTCCAGTGTTTGGGATACGGCTGCGTATGATGCACTCCTTCGCTGCGTCGGTGGTACCCTCACCGACCTGTTTGGCTGCCAGCTGGTGCATCGCCGCGGGGGGCGTGTGGGACATCGGTACGGGCTGCTGGCGACGGGGCCGGCGTATGCCGCTGTTTCGGGAAGGGAGGGGGGACACGCTGCGCTCGCAAGGGCCATCCGCGCAGCAGGCGTTGCGGACTCGCTGTTGCACCACGCGGGGGTTGCGGTGGTGCCGCCGCCGTCGACTGCGGGCGTTAGTGGCGATTGCGGCGGGCACGCCGCCGACGTGGCCCGTGACTTGGATGGCGAGCCCCTTACCGCGGAATGGCTGTCGACCGTCATTGCAGGCGCCCCTGGGCTGCTTGCCGCGTATGCTGCCCCCGAGTCCACGGCCGTGCGTTACCTGATGAGCGACGCGGTGCGGCTGGTGCTAATGCCGGCGGAGGGCGTGCACGTGGACCCATTGCCGGCGAGCGTGTTTTACAAGCGGGTCGTCATGGCGGACTTAGCTCACGTGTGGCTCAAGGCGGCGTCGGCGCCGTTTAAAATCGCGCGGGACATGCGCTCCTACGCTGTGGAAGCGGCATTCCTCTCCTCTACGGCCGCAGAGGCGCTCGAACGGCGCGGGGGGGTGCGGCTTTCCCGGCCGTACCACGTGGCCACGACCGCGGGTGGGCAGGGGGGTGTGGGGGGTGCACAGGGGGGTGTAACGCTGGCTACCCCCGCTGCGGCGGCCTCTGCCGCTGCTGCCGCTGCAATGGCGAGCTCTGGAGCGCCCCTTTCGCTGGCTGACTGCCGGTGGGGGCTGCTTCTGGCAGACTACTCGCCGGCTGACGGGTGGGCCCAGGCGGGGCTGCTTGATGGTCCGCAGCTGAAGGGGGTACTGACACTGCTTGCGCAGGTACACGGATTTTTCTGGGCGAGCCCCTCGCCAGACGGGCCTGTCGCCAATGGCGGCACTGGCGGCGGAGGCAACAGCCACGGCCTGGACGGCCTGGTGTGGGAGCAGGGCACTTACTGGGCGCCCGGCCGTCAATCCCCCGTAACGCCCGCTTCGTTGGCCGACGCGTGGTCCGCCACGGCCGCCCGCTTTGACGCTGCCGGGGAGTCATTGTGGGCGGCCGTCCCACCAGGCACGCCCTTGAAGCCTGAAGCTTACGGGGAGGCGCTCGGGGGAGTTGCGGCAGAGGTGGCTGCCGCCGTCCACGGTGGGCAGGGGGCGCGCTGTCTCCTTCATGGGGACGCCAAGGCGGCCAACTTTTTCTTCCGGGACCCTCCCTCCTCGGCCGCCAGCAGTGGCGATGCCGACGCAGCCGGCAGCCCCGAGGTTGGCGTCATTGACTGGCAGTGGACAGGCTGGGGCAACCCCGCCACGGATGTGGCCTATTGCCTCGCCACGTCGGCTGCCGCGTCGTGTCTGTCGGCCGACGGCGTGGCCGAGGAGGCGTGGCTCCGCCACTACCATTCCGTGCTGGTGGCGGCGCTTGTGGCCGCCGGCGCGGCCCCCGACGCGGCCGCTGCTGCGCGCATGGCGCCGTTGGACGAGCTGCTGACCGCCTATGAGGCGGCGCTGCTGGACCTGGCGGTCCTCGTGGTGTCCTACCACTGGGTCCGCATCCGCGCATCGCCAGCAGTGCTGGGCGCACGAGCGGGCATGTGCGGGAGCAACTCGTACAACAAGAGCGTGTGGCACGCGCGCTGGCTCATTGCTCGCACTGCGGGCCTGTTGTCGACGCGAGGGGCCGCGTCCGCAGGGGGATGAGGACCTGCCGGTGTTGGGAATTGGCCCTTTGCTGGTCGTTCACCCACCGGTGGCGCTGCCCCCGTCAACTGGTCCCCGCCCCACTCCCCCCCCTCCGGCGCGCCCTCCCGCAGGGTGTGGTGTGCCTGGCGTACGAGGTGGGCGCCTCATTTTCGTACCTACGTGCGTGGGCACTTGGCTTGTGCCACAGAATGGGCTGTGCCACAGGAGGGGAGAAGGCGAGGTGCCGTTGGCAGCTGTGAGGTACCAGTACTTTTGGTACCATGGGGTGGGGTGAGCACAGGGGTGGCGCATGCGGTTGAGGGGGTCATATTTTTGGGGGGAAAAGGCGAGACGCACACACCACACTGGGTCCTTCCGAGCCATGGCCAAGGCAGGGACATCGCGTGCCCAAACGTGCACGGTCAAGGGGGTTGTTGCCTTCAGCTGCGGCAGAGGGTGGCGGGGCAGAGCGCCGCCAGGACGCCGGTAGCAGCGGGCGCGCGGCGCGACGGGGGGGCGCGGGGCGGCGCTGGGGGGGTGGCGGCTCGCGGCCCCCCGCCTGCGCGGGCGCTCCCGCCGGTGGTCCTGCAATCGTGTGCGACGGGCGCGCGCCCATCCTGTGACGGTGGCCGCCTGCCTTGGCGCGCGCGTGAGGCGAACCGCCCCTCGCGGCTGAAGCGGAAACAGAAGCGGAGACAGTCGCGGGGGAAACGCGGGTATGAGCGGGGGGGGGGGGGGGGTATCCCAGGGGGGGGGCTGGGGAGGGAGGGCGGGGAACGCTGGGCAGGGGGGTTTGGTGGACGCGGGGCAAGCGGCGGGAGTTACCCTCTCCCATGGCCATTCCCCGAGCGCTGCCTTAGGTTGTTTGCCCTGCCTCGTTTCCTACTGTATGTATGTACTGTACGTCTGCACCGCCGGTCACACCCCCATCCCTCTCCCCGCCCTTTGCTATCCGCTGCGCGCGATGGATCCGAGGTTCCCGGGGACCTCCCTCCCCCTAAAGCGTGCCAGTCACTGGCAATCAATCATCCGTCCCTCTCCCACGCATGCACGCCCTTACCTTCATGGACCACCCGCTGCTCTTCCCCGCCCCCACCGTCTTCCGCTCCTCGACCCCGACCACAGCACCCGCCCGTGTGCGGGGGCGGTTATCCCATCCCGCCCGCACCGGCACGCCACGCCTGCCCTGCCAACCTCCCACCCCACCGCATCACGGCGGGCGTCCACAGCGGTGGACAGTCTGGAGACTGCCACCGACAGCGGCAGCGGCGCATCAATCGCGCTGCCGTCCCTGCCGTGGCAGCCGGTCCGCCCGACACGCCCCCTCCCGCCGGTTGTCAAATTCCCCGCCACGGCCCACCCGCCACACGAACAGAACAACCAGCACCACTTTTTCTGTGAGGACGTAGCCCTTGACGTCATGGTCGTCATAGGCGAGAAGCAGAGAGGAAAAATGAACCTCCCAGCTCGTGGTGGTGCAGAGGGCAAGAATGGAAAACGAAAAGCCTGTGGCAAGATTGGATACGGCGTCATCAGCACCGACATCCGCCCGTCCTCAGCACCAGCCGTCTGTCATCAGCACCAACCGCAGGTCATCAGCACCGACATCCGGCCGTCATCAGCACCAACCGCATGTCATCAGCACCAACCGCCCGTCATCAGCACGGACATCCGCCCGTCATCAGCACCAACCGCATGTATTCAGCACCGAATCAGCGCGTCGCCCCTCCGCAACAATCCACGGCAGCCACCCCCCCCCCGCGCAGTGATGGTTAAAGGGAGGTTCTGAAAAAAGGCCCTAAATCGGGTTTGCGGGTTGCGGATGCGATTGCGGACCCCCTCTCACGGTACCGTCCGCCCCAGCATTCTCTATTTTTTTTTGCGTACCTACTGTGGCCGTTACGTCGGCCGACGTACGCGCTGCATACGACCATCTCGTGAAGCACCATGCGCTGTGCTACAAGAGCATATTACGCGGAGGGCGTATGTCTCCCGACCATCACCGTCGTGTGCGCCCCAGAGCAGCTGTCAAAACAGACCCACAGAATATGGTGGAAACAAGACACCCACTGTGGAAGGGGCCTAAAAACGCGCACTTCTCAGATGGAGGTGCTGGACGTAAAAGAGTGCTGGTTGGCTGATAGTCGCCCAGCCATCAAGACCAGACCGCGTGCTGAGTTTTTATAGGTTGATCCTCGCCAAGTCGTCACCCGGAGCCTTCCCGCAAACGTGTGCCCCGCAAATTTTTGCATAGGGTCCACAGCATTTGCGCAAAAACCGAGAGAAGACGGCGTGACACGGCCATCCGCAAACCGTCTGTGGATTTGCCTGCGGGTCCATAAACTGGTCAAAACAGGCTTTCCTGAACCTCCCTTTGAGCACCACTGCGCCGCCTCCAGGGGCCACGGCGGTTGCCATCAGCAACCACGACGCAGGGGGGGGCGGTACGGCCGCCGCACCGCCGGTGGCCCACGCCAAAGGCACGGCGGGAAAAGAAGCCGCGCCGTCCCAGCCTGGCGCTACGGTGGGTGGTTGGACTCGGCCAAGAGCACGCCCAAATTTAGTTAAGGTGTGCAGCCTGGGTTTCTTCACGCCAGCCTTTTCAAAGAAACGTGCAGCCCTGTGGGTGGCATGACCCCAATTTTCACCGCACGCCACAGAGCAGGGTTATTACGGGGTTCAATGAATTCGTTTTAATTTCAGTAATGTATAATTTAATGAATACATTAATGAAGGGGCCCGAGAGACCGACCATTCATTGAATGTATATTTATGTGATCACTTGTACTGAGAAACATGGACAACTTGAACGTGGATCGTAGTTGTTCAGGGTGGGTCTCCACACGCTCGCGGAGGCCTACCTCTCCCCGTGCACTGCCATCTGCGAGTGCCCCTCCGTCGAGACCGCGCGAGGGCCCTGCCAAGGGGCAGTGCCGGCGCCCCCCCCCCCTCCTGCGGGGTCGCGGGGTTGCCCCCCCCCCCATTGCAGCGTCGTGGCGGCATCGACATCGAAGGCCCCTCCCCGCCCCCCCCCCCACAGTCCTGGCTAGCGGCGGCGGCCGTGGTGATGGCCCCACCGGTACCAGCGCGGCGCTCGCGGCGGTGTTGGCCACCCGCGGCGGCGGGCAGCCCGTTGCCCCCGCTGCGGCGTCCAACGTGATGACGCTCGCGGCGTTGGCCGCCACAACCACCGCCCTGTCGACGGTGGCGGCGACAACGTTGGCGCTGGCGCCGGCTATCGCGGCGGCCGCTACCGCCGCCGCGTCTGCGTTGGCGGCGAGGGTGGTGAGGTGATGACGCCGCCGTTGCCGAGGCGGCGGGCGGAGGCGGGGGGGCCGGTGAGGGAGGTCCGGGGGGTAGTGCGCTGCCGTCGCTCCCGGCGCCGGCGCCGGCGCCGCCGCCACCAACGCGGCACCCGCCGCGGCCGCCGCCGTTGTTGTCGCCTCTGGAGGGGGGCGAAGAGGGCCCCACGACGTTGGCCAGTGGCGGCGGCGACGGCGGCGGCGGGCACGATCGGGATGGAGACGGCAGCTGCGGAGGTGGCGATGGTGTCCTGCCGTGGCGCTCGCCGCCCGCAGCAAGGGCGTCTGTGGGCGCCCATGGCAACGGTGGCGGTGGCCTCACTTGCGGCCAAGATGTCGGCGGTGGCGACGTCGGCGAGCGTCCTCGTCGGTGTTGCCGGTCGATGCCAACGTCGACGGCAGAGGCAAGTGTGGACGCATGTCCGAAGCGGGGGGCGGGGGGAGTTCCGGGAGCTGTCGTCGGAGCGAGGGTGCGGGCGGGTATGGCTGCGGTGAGGTGGGCGGGAAGAGCATGTCCGCAGGGCCCTCGTGGTGGTGGGCGGGGGGGTACGTGGGTGCAGGGATGGAGGAGGGAAATTGGGGTGAGGTGGATGCTTGCGGTGGAGGGGGGCATTGGGGTCGGTGGGGTATCGCGGGAAGGGACGTGTGTTGGGGGGGGTCGTTGACGGCGCCCCCACCGCCTCCGTTCTAATCACCAAGTCTTCTTTGCACAGTTGTGGTGGGGGTGATGGGCGAGTCTTGTGGCGGGCTCGTTGCTCTTCGTTCGGTGTTCAGGAGGCGGCGGCGAAGGCGGCCGTGGGCTTCTGAAAGATCGGGGAAGCACCGGTTGTGGCGGTGTCGTCGCTGTGGTTGATGTCGTGGTGCTGTCGGCATAGCCGACCCCGGTCAACACAGTGGCGGCGACAGCAGGGTGAGCTTGACTGTGGCGGCGATTGTACCGGTGGGGTGCTGGAGAGCAGCGTCAGCGGTTGTAGCTGGTGGCGGAGATGGCGGTTGTTGTTGCGCGCCTGGTGTTCAGGAGGGGAGGGATCGACGGCACCGCAGGTGCCGCCAGTAGGGCGGGACCATCTGTGCGAGGCCATCACCTCCGCGTCGACGCAGCGGTTGGCCGCCGGTGCTATGCGTGGGTGGGAGGTCATGGATGGGTTGTGATGGTGCGGGGGGGGCGGGGGGGCAGCGAGTGGGGGGGGGGAGGAGGTGCGGTCGAGGGGAAGGGGTGCGACTAGCCGACGCGGTGCTGGTGCTAGCGTCTATGTGCCAGACGCGGGCGGGGGTGGGTGCGCTCGTTGTGGGAGAGCCAGAGTCAAAGAACTGCTTGACTGGAACTGCTGTCGTCAACCGCCGACGGCGCGTGAAGGAGAGACCGGGGGTCGGCGGGAACGGGGCGGGGGGGAGGGACTCTGCCGGCTGCGAGTCAGCGCCGTACCACGACATTGACTCTTGCACCCTTAACGGAAACCTCTTGGAAAACTAGCGCGAGCTGAACGGGCAGTCGTTTTATCGTCAAGAAATATTCTCCTCGTACCGGTATCACAAAGAATTCACTTCAGTCACCTTGAGCAGGGACTCCTTCGCCATCCTCACCCGCTCTCTCAGCCTCATCATCCCCCGCATCATCCCCCACATCCAAGGCCACAGACTGCAAAAGTCCTAGCTCTTCCTCCCCTAAAGCGACCTCGCCCATCAGGTTGAGATTGGTGTGGACGAACATAAGCTTGGAAACCCTGTCGTGGGTCAGCCGGTTGCGGATAAGAGAGTGGATTGACTTCTGCAGGGAGAAGGAGCGTTCGACGTCGCATGAAGAGGGTGACATGCCTGCCAGAGCCTTCCCAATCTCGCGTAGTCCAGGTGTCGAGCCCCCGTACAGCGACCACCACCCCCAGAGGTCCCATTCTGAGTTTCTCAGCGACTCGACATTCACAGTAGCCCCAGGCTTACGCGCGGCGTCTGCCCCGTTCATTAAGGAGCCAGATAGGGCGGTATAGGTGGTGACTTCGTCGCGCAGCGCCCGCACGCGCTCTTCATCCGAGAGTTGCTGGAGCTGACCGGAAGAGAACACGAGTGGGGAGAGAAGGAAGCACATGCTGATCGCTCTAAAAGAGCGCTCAACCACCGAGGCGACGTCGGTCGCCTGTGGGTCGAATCCTCTGGGGACCAGAGTGGCTGCCAGGTAGTGCACATCAGAGAGAAGCTGCACACGCACGCTGCAGTCGACCGGTCCAGAGACTCGCTTGTCCTTGGCGGCACGAATATGAGAGAAAACTGCGGACGAGGCCGTTGCGGCCAGTCCAGAGGTGCGAAGGGTCTCTTCTAGACTGTCCATCTCGTCCTGCAGCTGGAGGGTGGCGGGGAGCACAAGGGACAGCCGCGCGCTCTGGCCGTCAAAGACCCGCACGGACAGTCGGTACCCAATTTTTGTCCGTACGCTTCTGAGAGAATGTTGAGATGCCAGATCCGGCGTGAAGATGAGTCATCTGAAGCGAGATCGCCGCATTCCGCGCGTGACCGCGCCCAAGTGCTACGGCACGGCTCATATAGATCAGCGCCCAGGACCTAACCGAGGTAGGCAGGCGCCATGGCGGGCTCACCACGTCGCCCCCTGTCCGACGGCGAGCGCGCTGCCATTATGGCCCTCCTGCAACAGGGCAAGTCCCTGCTGGCTATCGGTACGGCTTTGGGCCGCTCGAAGAGCACCGTCGCCTACGCGGCTATGGCCATGCGCGCGGCGGCAGCCCGCGCCGTGGTGGACAAGCGCGGCCGTCCCAAGGTGTTGTCGGACCGTGAGCTTCGTGGCATCAAACGGTCGATGGACGAGAGCGGATCTACCTCTGTGGCCGCCCTGACGGAGATGGTGAACAACACGCGCTCCCAGGCATCGGGCGGGCCCAGAGAGGGCGCAGTGTCACCCTCCACTGTCCGTAGGGCCGTCCGGGCCCTGGGGTTCCACTCTCGGACGGCCGCCAAGAAACCCTTCCTGTCGGAGAAGAACGTCTCCAAGCGCCTGGTGTGGGCGACAGCGCTCCGGGGCTGGACGGCTGAGTGGGCCTCCGTGATATTCACCGACGAGAGCTCGTTCGTGGTGCGAGACGCCAGCTCGTCGTGCGTGTGGCGCCGCAACGGCGAGCGGTACGCCCCGCATCGCCTGCGCCCCACCTTCAAGAGCGGGCGTCAGACGGTGATGGTATGGGGGGGGTTTTCGGCGCGCGGCCGGACGCCTCTGGTGCGCGTGGAAGGTTCCATGAATGCGGCCAAGTACTCCGGCGAGCTGGAGGACTACGTCATGCACCAGATTTGTGCGGACTACGGCACCCCGGACGCTGCGTGGCTGCAAGAGGACTTAGCACCCTGCCACGCGGCCAAGGCGTCGAAGGAGGTCAAGGCCCAGCTTGGGCTGCGGGTTCTTCCTTGGGTCGGGCAGAGCCCCGACCTCAACCCCATCGAGAACGCTTGGGCCGAGCTGGAGAGGCGCCTGCGAAAGCGCCGCACAGTTCCCAAGAACAAGGACGAGCTGTTTGGGGCCCTCTGCCAAGAGTGGGACGCCATCCCACATAGCTTTTTTAAGGCCCAGGTCGAGTCGATGCCCCGTCGTGTGCGCGATGTCATCGCCGTTCAGGGCGCCAGCACCAGGTATTGATGGGCCCAGTGCGTGGAATCGAGGGCTTGCTTACTGTCAAATCGCTCCGTACGAATCTCGTTATTGGCCGTACGGATAAAATTGGGTACCGACTGTACACAGCCACTGGATCTAGGATGCGGCACGCTGCCGCCCAGTCGCGCGCGTCGCTGGCCGATTCCGCCACGCGGAGAAAGGTTGCCTGCGCATCCCGCGCGGTCTGGTCCCGGGGTTTGACCAGCCGTCGCACCTCGGTCCCATCGTTTCGCTCCAGAAGATTTCGAAGCGCCGGCCGATTGCGGACACATGCCCAAAGCAAATCTCTGTTGTACAGGAGTCTGGTGGCACAGGGGGAAACGTAAGCCACAGCTGTTCGCTTCTCATGCGCAGCACCCTCGTACAGAGTGCGGTTGTGGATGTCCTTTTCCCGAGAGTATGCAGCCAGCAAGCGTTGGTGATTGCGGACGTACTGCGACACTGTTGTCGCCGTCTGGATAGCGCCTCGCACCCACGGAATCTTACTTAGGTCACCAAGCGGCAGGTTGGCCACGTGCGCTTGGTCGTTCAGTGATACCAAACCTGGATTCTCTTCCGTGACGAGCCGCCGCATCTCCAGGCATGAGGCAGTGTTGTCCGAGCCGACAGCATTAAATATCTCCAATCCACCGTAGACTTGCAGCTTCCGCTGCAGCAGCAGCGCCTGCCCCTCTGCGTCTTGGCAGTCGCCGCCACAGTACACAGAGTCGGTAACACGGGTGTGCCCCCCACGATGGCCATCAGGTTGACGATGTGATCACGTCGGACGTTCTCCCAGGCGTCCAGCACAAGCACAGCCTCACGCCGCGAGCACCATTGGGATAACATCTGGAGCACACGCGCCCTGATCTCCTCGAAGAGCCTGTCAAGCTGTGGTCCAGCCATTTTCTGCCGGGTTGGAGCCAGCTTTCGGGCGACATACGCCGGTCGAACGAGCTTCAACAGTGAAATGAAAGTGGCGCTTTCCACAGACCGAAACGAAATGCGGCAAGCCACGAAGAAGCGTAGAATCGCTGCGTCAATGGCGGCGCCCTGGTCTGGAGTAACGCGGTCGAGGAAGTTGAGCATGCCTGACGATGAAACGTTGACTGTAACAGTAGTTGCGGATGGGCCACTTGCTCCACTGCCGGACGCCATGGTCGGACCGCCGGACGCCGCCACCATCGATGGAGGCCGACCAATAAGCCGGTCAATAGGACGTAGCATTGTCTTTTGCAGAATAGTGCTTGAGCCCCAGGACACTTGCCGCACCGTGAGCGGACTCCTGCTGCAGTTGTAGAGATGCCTCGCCAGCAGGGTCCCATTCAGCTGCTTGTCATTCACCAGCTTGCTACAATGGCGACACACGGCGCCGACGTCAGGCAGCAAATTAAATTCCGACCTCATGTCACTCACCCTACGGCCCGAGACAATGCTGGGACGCGTGGATGGGAGCGCTGAGCCTCCAGCACCGTCTTCCTCAGCCTCTCTGACTCGCCCCGTAGCACCATCTCCAGCCGCAGCCATCGCCGACGTGTCAATCAAAACGCTCCCCCTGAACACGTTAGAATCTCGTGCGCCGGCGCCGACCGCAGGAGCTGTGCGAGAGCCCATCATGCGTCACCACATGAAGCGATGCGCACAGTAGGCGCACGTGCCAAGGAGACCGCGCGGGGCTTTCCGGGGCAAGGGAGGGCCGGGTCGCAACAGTGCTTTACAGGCACGCAGCTTAGCTCACCTACGGGGTTCATCGGAGCACGCTGGCCGACGCCGTGAACAGCAATCAGCGACCAACCAGCACCCCTCAACACGACTTGCTAGTGTATTTACCTAAACCAATAAATGAGTTAATACTGAAAATGACAAATGAAGGCAATTAATTAATACATTAATGAACGCCGCGACAAAAAATGATTCATTTTTAATAACCCTGCCAGAGAGGCCGTGAGGGACGGTCGGGCGCAGCCCCGGTGACGCGGCCACCCGGATCGTGCGCATGAATGTGTCCCCGCGATTGAATCTACCCCACCCCTTGCACGACATTTCCACCCCTCCCCCCCCTCCTCCCGTCGCCTTGACGCCTCCCCCTCCAACCCCCCCCCCCGCCGGGGTCTGAAGGTGACAGCGCTTCCCCCATCAATAACTCCATTCCTGTCGCTGTTACCCCGGGCATTCTCAGACATCTCTGAGATGCCCCGGGGAAGCGTCTGTAGGTGTACTATGAGGGTCAAAAAGTCTCCGAGATGCAGAGGACGGTGCATCCGCCACAGATGGTAGAGTCACAGTCATGGGGGGACCGCACCTCCCCCGAGACGTGAAAAGACGCTCCCTGCGCCAGGCCCATTCCTGCGAGACCTCGCCAACCCCGGGTGTGACGGGTAGTGAGCCTTTCGGGGGTGCGACGGGCGAGGGTGGGGGCCTTTGCGTGCTGTGCGAGGGAATGAGGTGGGGTGGGTGGCACTTTACCAAGGTGTGGTGTTTCGTTCCGGCAGCCGTTCTTTGAGGAACGGTTGACTCTCCACTAGGCATTCTTTTCCATGCTTTTCTAATCTCACCTGCCTCACACGGCCGCGACAACGGGTGCAGGAGAACACGTGTACATTCTTCAACGTCCTGTGGCCCAACGTAAGAAAAACACCTGACACCTCGCTCTTGAGCCAATGCGGTGACAGAGTAGCATCTCAGAGCGATCGAATTGACCTTCGTCGGCCACTGAGGAGATGAGGGAGCCCGTGAAACCCAGACTGCAAAAGAAATGCCCTCTTATACTGCGTCCTGTAAAAAGTGGACGTGCTCGTGTCGTGATCATGTGAAATATCGGCCACTGGACCAATCAAACCCACACTGCACGACCCGTGCACGTCCACTTTTTGCGGGACGCACAATACCTAGGCGTGAGAGGGGGGAAGTGGGCCTGGCGCGCCGGCACACACGCGACAGGCATGCCTGTCTGCCTGCCTGCCTGCCTGCTCGCTGGCGCGGTGGCGGGGGCGTGAGGAGGAAGCGGGGCGGCTCGAGCAGCCGTGTGATTCTTTTTTTCGTTTTTTTTGCGCAACAGCGGGGTCCACAAAACTAACGGGCTAGACTTGGGCATTTTATTTTCTCCATCGTCAGGCTGTCGTCGGTAGCAGCGCGTGGTGCGGCGGCCTGGTGGTCGGCCGGGGGAGAAGCCGGCCAAAAGGGAGACGGTGTAGAGAGGAATGAGGAGGGGGCAGCGCCATTCCCTGACGGCCGTCGCATCACCGCCGCCGCCGCTGCCAGCCGTCGCGGCTTGCGGTCGGTCGGAGCGTGTTCCACCGACGGGCACTCAATAGTGGAAACCGCACGCCGCGGCGGCGACTGCAGCGGAGACGCCGCGCGGCGGCGGCGGCGGTGGCGGCAGAGGCAGCGGCGGCGGTGGCGGCGGCGGCAGAGGCAGCGGCGGCGGCGGGGGCGGCGGCGGTGGAGGCGTGCTCCCCCGCCGCCACTGGCGCCACCGCCAGAAAAGGCAGCAGCAACGGAGAAGTACGGGGAGATGAACCCCTTGCGGCGGGCAGAGCCAACGCACGCCACCTCGTTGGAAGTCAGACTCATCCAGTCACGAGTTCCTCCTCTACGTGTTTTTCGAGGGTGCCGGCGTCCCCTCCGTGGCGCGCAAGCTACAGGGAGGAAACGCGGCGGCGTCGTAGAGCGCCCCCCCCCGGCTGCACGTCGCGACGCGCCGCGTGGCGGCGATGCGCCCGCCAGGCGGCGCCACCCTGCCGGCGGAGACCCCTCTTACAGGTAATGGAAGGGGTGCCGCGGCCGGCGGCGGCTGCCGCCCGGCCGCCGCCGCGGCCGCCGGGCCGCCCGTCGGCAGCGCCGGCCGACGGGGGCGGGCGGCGGCGGCGCGGCCCACCACGGCCACCTCCACTCCGGCGGGCGGCGGGGCGGCCGCCGCGAGGGCAGGCGTGTGCGCAGGGCGTCGGCTGTCCGCCCAGCGCGCGGCAGGCGCCCGCGGCAGTAGCGGCCGGCCCGCTCAGCGAGGCGCCGCGGCGACGACTCGCACCGGCTGCCCCCGGTTTTTGGCGTCCGAGTGCTGGGCCACCGCCGCGTCTGCGACAAAAAACCGCCCTGCGGCGGCCACCGAGGACCGCCGGAGCGAACGCGTGCCCCCCCCCGCACGCCCACCTGCCCCTCATGCGGCTGGCAACGGTCTTGTGGAACCGCTTTGGCGCGGCCGCCGCTGGGGCAGCGGCGCTCCCTACCCACTGGCGGCCAACCCCGTGCCGTCGCTGCCCAGCTGCACGCGCCCTCCCACCGCTGTCCATTCCGCGAAGGGCGGCACCAACCGGTGGGGGGCGTTCAAGCGGCGATCCAGACGCGCCGGGGGGGCCCGCCGCGCCCGCGCGCCGCCGCCACCCCACCGACCCGGCCATGCAGAGCGGGTGGCCGGGCGTGCTGCGGCAGCCCAGGCCGGCCGGCGGGCCTGCCGCCGTCGCGGCACGCGGCATGTACCTACGGGGCGGTGCGTGCGGGCGGGCGCCGCCGTCGGGCCGCGGCGTTGCTTGTCGACGCGTCCGCGTGCGCCACGACCCGGCGGCCCGGCGCGGCGGCCGGCCGCCCCGAGCGCCGCCGTTCCCACGCCTTTTCAAAAGGGCGGCGGCGACGAGTGCGGGGGGGGACTGGCCCAGGAGGGGCGGGCCCGGCATTGGGCTGTCGCGACGGTTCGTTGACGCCGTCCGCCGCGCTCCCACGGCGGCCACCGCCGCCGGCATGTCCTGCCAGCTGGCACTGCGGCGGCCGCACGGCGGCGGCGTGCGCGGGGCTGCCCTTCGAGTCGCTGCCGCCTTCTCCCGCCCGCCGCTGCACCCAAACGCCGCTGGGGGTGGCGGGCGCCCACGCCGCCGCGAGCGCTCCCAAACGCCGCTGGGGGTGTCCGGCGCCCCCGCCGCCGCGACGGTTGCGGCCGCCGCGGATGGCGCGGCGCCGGCGGGCGGCGCCGCCAGCGACCGTGGTCTAATTGCCGTGCCCCGTGAGTCCCCTGTGCCCGTCGGCGCGACGGTGGCGGTGCGGCCCACACGGGTGACTATCGCGGAAACGCGCGTCGTCAACAGACACACGCAGCCGGTGCGGCGTGTAATTACTGGGAGGTGCTGGGGAGAGCGCCTGCTGCTTTTCTGCTGACTCTGCTGCCCCCCTACGGGAAACTTCGGGCAGGATAACCAGGCACACAGCTGGATAACCCGCCGTTTGCCGGGGTACTCAGGCAGGCGATAGGAACTGTCCAATGGCGTGCCTTCTATTTTGATCCGACCAGCTCGTCAGTCGGGCCGAGGATATCCAGGACAGTGCTGGCTTGTTGTCCAGGCAGCTCAGAAGAGTGTTCCAGAACTGTCCAGTGGCGAGCCTTCCAGAACCATCCATCTTGATCCAGAAAGTCCTAGCAATCCGCCTGGCGTTATGGCCAGGCAGTGGAGGCTTACACTTTCTCCTCATTGGCTGTCGTGCGATGCTGGCGGAAGCCTTCCACCAACCCGTTCGCGGAGACTGGTCCGAGGCAGCGTCCGAGAGGAAATAAATACGCAGCTGGTGGGCGTGCCAACGATGATCCCATCAGTCGTCAATCCATTGTACCGCGCTTTGATTGCCGACCCCCAGTCACCCCCACTGGCCCTCATACCGGCTTGCCCCCCCCCCCCCTGCGCCATGTCCCAGAGGCGCCTGTGCGGATGCTGGCGCTGCATGGATGACGGCGCAAGGGGACCTGCTCTCGTCAGCCGTTCCACATTCTTCGTCCACGTGGGTCGCAAGCGACCGTTCGCTGCACGCGCAAGCGGTGACGAGAGTGCTGTTGATCGCGAACGAACGGGAGACGGTATACGAGGAGCAGAGACGAGGGAGCAGCCGGTGGTGGAGGCTGGGCTACCGGCGGTGGGAGGAGCTGCTGGAGATGTCGGGGGTGCTGACGGTGAATGGGAGGACGATGATGGTGGCGAGGCCGATGAGGACGATGGTCCCTGGGCGGGTGGGGGCGTGTTAGACCTTGGTGGTGGGGGGGCGGAGGAACCTGACTACGAGGAAGAGAGCGAGCTCTTGGACATTTCTGAGAACGGCTCCGTGGCCGACGAGAAAGATAGGGACATACTTGACCTCCCCCCGGCGCCTGCCACTAGCGATGACCAGAGAAACCAAGTCCTTTTGCCTGTCGAGCAGTTCCGCCACGTCTTGCACGACCTCGTTTTTTATGCGGTGAGCGTGCAGCACCATCTCTCTAGAGAGACCGTCGGGGACATCCTACGGCTGCAGTGTCACTCGCTCAAGTACCGCTCTCCGTATCGCCAGCAGAAGCTAGCTGGCGCTGCGGTCGACCTCCGGGAAAAACTCATTGATGCTTGCCCTGGTGGGTGCGGCGCCTTCACGGCCGGGAGGTCCACCCTCAACGCCTGCGACATATGTAAGTAGGCAAGGTACAAGACGGGCACCACCACTCCTCGGAAGCAGGTCACGTATTGGCCGATGATCCCGTGACTGACAGCGATGCTGGGAGATCCAACCCTCGGATTGGACATGACTGCTAGCATGGCGCACGCGAGAAAGCGAGCATCCCAGCCAAGAATCAGCATCGAGAATTGGTACGACGGGTCAAACTTCCGAAATGCAGTCCAGCAAGGCTACTTCCAAGCAGACACGGACGTTGCTTTCAGTCTTTCCACCGACGGTTTTGAAGCTTGGCGACAACAAGGATTTCAAGGATGGCCAGTCGTGGCAACAGTTCTCAACTTACCAGCAGATTCTAGAACGAGCCTGGTCAACCAAATACTGCTTTGCGTCACTCCTGGACCGAAGCAGCCGGCGGACTTGGAGTCATATCTTGACCCGATTGCGGAAGAGCTAAACACCCTTGCTATGGGAGTGCCTGGGGTAACCGTGGCGGGCAGGCAGGGGCTGCACACCCTCCGCGGTTTCATGCTGCATGTCTCCACCGACATGCCCGCCGGAGATAAGATCGCGAATGAGGACGAACCAAGTCCTCTTTGCTGTGGACAACTGCCCAGCTCCCCGCCGCACAGCTGCTTCAGTAGCCGCGCAAGTTAATCTGGTTGAGGGAGCGCGTCGATACGGCAGGCCGCAGAGCCATGTGAAGGAATTAAGCAAGCGCACTGGCTTCAAGGGATGTTCCCTGTTATGTTCGCCAAGTCCTGAACAGCGAGCCAAATTTCCGGCGCTGAAGTACTTGTGGGACGTCGGGCCTTCTCTGGTGCCCCACGACTGCATGCACCTTCTCCTTTTGAACGTGACGCCCCTCCTGTGGTTGATTTTTTCCGGCCAGCTCGGCGGGCCAGCGGAATTGAGCCACCTCGCTCTTCCTCCATCTGTTGTCGCAGATATCGGGGCGGAACTACGCAATGCACGGGCTACTGTGCCGTGCTCTCAAGCGCGTTCTCTCCGGAATTTGGCGATATCTTTCCGGTCATGCAAGGCTGTGGACTGGATGTCTTTCTTGTTAAGCACGGCCGAAGTTGTACTTGCCAACCGCGTGTCGCCCGCCCTGTATGACATGCTGATGCACCTGGCACGGGCCAGTTGCATCCTGTTTTGACCTCAACCTGTTTCATTAAGCGAGGTCGAGGCCGCAGACGCCAGCTTCAAAAGCTTTTGTCGCGAGTACTACACATACGTCTACGGGGGGGTGGAGGCCAGGCTGCCTCTCTGCCGGTCAACAGTTGCTGCTGTTCTGGACATCGTATCGAACGTGCGCGGCTGTGGTCCAATCTGGACTTACTGGCAATTTGTCATGGAACGATTGAATGGAACTCTTCCAAAGCTCGTCAGGTCAAGGTCAAATCCGTACCTGAGCTTAGTCAAATCCATCTCGCGCAAGTATCAGGCCGAGCTGATTACGGCGTTCGGTGAAACATTTTTACCTGAGGAGTGGGCTGAGGCCAATGGCAAGATACATCCGTTAACATCTGCGGTTGAAACTCCGTTTCCATCGGGCGATAATTCAAGATTTGTGCTTCTGCCGTCGCGAAGCAAGCCAGCATTGCCGTCCGGACTCGAGCTTGACGCGATGAAGGCTGTGCTCGCGGAGGAGCGTGTGGACCCGGTGCTGGACGCCATATGCGGTCTAAAATATCTTCGCGTGCGACTGGAAAATGGCGTTGTGGCGGGCTCACGGAGCTGCCCGTCAGACGACGGCGGGGCACGTCGTCGATACAATTTCGTGCGCGTGCGGTCCAGCGACCGTGCGGAGGGTGCCGACGGAGCGGAGAAAGCGGTGAGCGTCACTGTCTATGGACCGGTCTTGCACTACGTGGCCGTTTTTGCGTTCGGATCACCCATGGCTTTTGATTATATTGAGTGCATTCGGTCCGGCGGAGACCGTCTGGGCAAGTACGGTCTGCCTGAGACTCGCTTTGGGCTGCCTTGCTTCTCGAGCTTTGGGGGGCTCAGGCGTTTCGTCACCGTGGGCGCCATTGACGCTGTTGTCGGAACGCTGTTCACCCGTGGAAAGCACCACATCCTTCATCCGCGCGAGCCATTTTCTGGCCTTTCATGAAAAAAGTCACTGTTCGTAAAGTTCTTTATTTTTTGCCCTTGAAAGGTTGCGAATCGACCAGTAAACGTTCGCCATGAGTGCCCTGCCGCGGCGACTCGTCTGGGCTGGTGCTGGAGGGTTGATAAAGCGGCCGTGGGTCCGTAAAGATCGCTCGTCCGTCACCTCCGCTCGTGCCCTGGTCATCGTGTTCGTGTACCTCCTCTCCTCGACGACCAAGGTTGTCACCACCAAGTGCAATGCCACAGCGACGGAGGCAGCCGGGTAATGCTCCTTCACCGCCCCCACGTCGTTTTTCTCTTTGGCGGCGAGCACCTCCCCCGGGTACGTACCTTCCCGTCGTCTCACGTCAGCATTACTAGTCCATGCGCCCCCCACCCCCTTCGTGCCTCACTCTATTTTCCTTTTCCCTCTTTTGCGTTCGCCCCTCGCGGGCGCACGGTCAATTTACGACGTACGCAATCCGGTAGGCGCATACTCTGACTCTTCGGCGGCGTGCTTTATCTTATTTTGGAGCGTTTGTCTCTTCGCCTGCACACCTCTGCTTTTTTTTCTTTCTTAGTCAATGGACTGGCGGCTGCAGCTGCTGCGGCAGCCGATCTAGAGATCAGTCCGGCAAGCGCCGCAGTTCCTTGGCCTGTGGAGGTGGCCCATTTCCCAGCGGGCGTCGCCCCCCCCCCCCTTGCCGCGAGCGGCGCCGCCCCCCCCCCTGCTGCAGGCGTCGCCGCCCTCCCCCCTGCCTCGGGCGTCGCCACCTCCTCACTGGCTGCAGGAGGTGTCGCCGTCCGCCACCCTGCTTCGGGCGTGGCCGCCCCCCCCCCTGCTGCGGGCGTGGCCGGCCCCCCCCCTGCTGCGGGCGTGGCCGCCCCCCCCTTCTGCTGCGGGCGTCGCCGCCCCGCCCCCTGCTGCGGGCGTCGCCGCCCCCCCCCCTGCTGCGGGCCTCGCCGCTCCCTCTCTTGCTGCGGGCGTCGCCGTCCCCCCCACTGCTGCGGGCGTCGCCGCCTTTGCCCTTTCTTCGAGCGTCGCTGCCCTCCCTTTTGCTGCTGTCGCGCCGTCACCCTCGGCTTGGGTGCGGCTGCCTCGACCGTCGTCGAGTGGACAGGGCCGGCGGGTCGCACGGCCGTCGCGTAGGCGCACCAACGGCCGCGGTGGCTTCTACATCTCGGAAGGCAACACAGACCACCAGACGGTGATTGCGCCCAAGAATGCCATCGCAAAGAACAATATGTACGGCTCTGTTTTAGGCATCAATAAGAATGATCCAGACCACTTGTCGAAGGCGGTGTCGGCGGCCGTGGTGCACTTTCCAGGTAAGACGTTTTGCAACCACTCTGACCGGCAGTTGGAAGCGGCGATTCGCACTGTTAAGGCCGCGGACGCCCGTTTGAAGGTTTGCGTTGCGAGTTGGGGGGCTTGCTCTTTACTGGCTCGCTCACTTATGGGGCAAACGTGTAATTTTTCCGACGGCATTTCCATGACGCAGCCCGCCGCCCCTTCGGCGTCTGCCCCAGAGCCTGCCTCGAGAGCCCCCAGACTGTGGCAAAAACCACTAGCACACACGGCACCCAAGTTGGGGCGGTGTGCTAGGGCTGCCTCCCGTGTCGGGGGAACCGGAAGAAGTGCAAGTCGCACACACTCTGTCCCTGTTGTGGGGCAAACCCCCCACGGACAAACAAGAGGATGGTGTGTGGTCCAACAGTTTCTTGGTCGGGACGGGGACGCAGGGCCAAGCCCCGCTGTCCCACCCCTTATCCCCCCAGGGTCCACTCAGAATCTCGCCACTCAGAATCTCCCACCCCAGCACCTGCCCACCGGGCCACACGAAAATTCAAGACGATAAA
Organism: Pyropia yezoensis; assembly: GCA_009829735.1. NCBI lineage: Eukaryota > Rhodophyta > Bangiophyceae > Bangiales > Bangiaceae > Pyropia > Pyropia yezoensis. Next base: position 23,499,243 of record CM020620.1, read on the forward strand.
TGCAGAAAACCCTCAAATCCAAGTTGGATTTACTACTAAGCTAACTATCCCAAACTTAGGGAATATGGACCCAAATGCAGGGGGAGGAACGGATCAGGCTAGTGGCCTGCCGCCCCTTGCATGGCACGTGTTGCCCCCCTACCTGGGGGTCAATACTGCCACACTCCCCTCTCCTCAGTTCCGACCGACCCGGTCGGCCCTGTGAGGGAGTGCGTAAACGCACGTCTCGGCGTTGGGGGCGCGACTTGCTGTCCCCCATCGAGTACGTAACACGGATGTGGAGGCGGTCACGTTGACCGCTCCTCTCCTCAAGCTTGCCCACTCGGCAGCTTGCTCTCCTCAGTTCACACTTCACCATCACCACCACCTCCCCTTCACCTTCCACTGGGCCGCCCCACGCTGGGGAGGCCACCCGTATACCCACGATCCGAGTCCCCCTCAACTCGAGGCGGGTCTCGTGCTGCGATAGCCAGAGCGTCTCTCCCCAACTTGGGGAGAGCCATGGCGACTCCGGGAGTGGAGACGGACTCTCTTGACGAGCGCATGGAGGACACCACCTACGGTGCAGCACCCGCCGGGACTTCCGGCGGGGGCTCCGCGATCGCTCCGGGGGACGGGACTCCCGCGTCACCCGGCTTTGGGTTGACGGCGGGGTCTCCCCCGGAGGCGGGACAAGTTGTCCCGCGTGAGGCCTTAGGGCGGTGGTTTTACCCCGCTTGGCCTCTCTATGAGGAGGGGCTGACTGTTCTTCGCTGTGGCCGACTTGGCGCAGCGATGGGCCGGGTATGGGACCGCCTACGGGAGAAGTATCCCCGTAGGGTCGGGTTCCCTGCCGGCTTCAGGACGGACCAGTTTGCCTTCCTGGACGATGAGGAGGTTGAGGACGTTCAGCGTGCCAAGGCCATGGTGGACCGCGGGGGAGCTATCCCAGGTCCCGGCGACTTGCCGACCTTCACGTGGGACGCTGTGGCAACTCGCCCACCGTACCTCCACGAGGCCGATCCGCACACTCATCACTTTGATGAGCGGATGGAGAAAGACTTCCGGCGAGGTCCCTACTTGGTGACCTCGGCTCAACTTGAGTTTCCTCAACAGTCTGCTGCCAGTAAGGAGCAGTACTATCCGAAGAAGCCCGAGTGGTGGCCTCAAGTTGAGGTCCCCTACGGGTTCCCGGCGTTGTTGCCACGGTTGCTTGACCACTTCGGCTCCGTCATGTTGACGGCTGCCCCTGATCACCTGGTATGGGCCATGTTGGCCACCCAGTGGCTCCTCGAGGTCATGTCGACCTGGGTGTCCTGTGTTCAGCGGCGGGGGATGCTCTGGCATCTCCCCCTCCGGCTCCTCCAAGGATTGGAACAGCTCACCCCTCAGCTCGTTGCTGAGGGGTGCTCATCAGGACAACTCACTCTACTTGAGGAGATGCTCCGGCTCCATAAGTTTATCGAGTGGGAGAGCATTGAGCACAAGTTGCGCCGCCCCACTCGTGGGCCCAAGGACGATGGCGCACTTCGCCAGTTCGTGTGGGTCGCTCGTGAACTTCACGACGGCCGTGTGGTCCTACGAGAGGGGTTGGGCATCGGGGACTACCCGTATGCCCCGGGGGTGGATCGCCACACTGCGCCACCCCCGGACAAGCCCATCGTTATGGCCGTGCCGTCCTATGATGACCATATGACTCAACCCACTGCGGGGGCCCCAAGTCGGGGTCGCAGTTACACCCGGGTATCGCCACCTCGGCGGGCCCCTCCGCTTCCTCCTGCTCCTTTCCAACCTCACGGGAACATCCCGATCAGCGTGGCCGTGGAGTCTTCCACCCCGGTGTCCCCCCACTGTCCCCCCACTTGGGGGCCACCCTCCTGACGGTATACCCCAAGTTGGTGTTGCCGCCCACGCCTCTAACCTCAGAGATGATGATCACCACGTTGGTGCGCACCATTTCCTGGTTGGCCGCGTCGACCGCAACCCTACAGAGTTCCGAGACTCCTCAACTTGAGGAGCGCGTTCGTACTGCAGCGGCGACCGCGAGTTGCGAGTCGGTGACGGAGTTTATGACAGACGAGTTGGCTCGCATTGGGGCTATTATGCCCCAGCCAGCCCCACTTGGGCGTGGCAAACGTCGCGCGAGCCGGGCATACTCGCCTCCTCGCCGTCGTCGCCGACACTCGCGGCGCTCTCCTTCCGTATCGGAAGACGAGTTGTCTTACTCCGTTTCGGAGTCCTCTACCCCGTCGGAGACGGAGTCTGTCCAGCGTCTGCGTCGCAAACTTGCGCGCAAGACCAGGCAGAAGAGTGGCCACGGTCGGCGCCACTTGCGCGACCGTGAGGGGCGCGACGGTTCCGACTTGGAGCCGCCGCCCCCTCCAACAAGTGGAGACCGTTATCGGCGTGGGTCTCGCCGCTCGCCTCCACGTGAGGGCGAGGGCCGTGGAGTGGGAGAGTCTAGCATGCGTGCCTAGTTGGTCGCTGCCTTTGTTGTGAGAGTGTGAGGGTTAGGGCTGTAGTTAAAAGCCACTCTGCGTACCACTTCGACTTGAAGCACTCTCTTGGCACTGTTGCTCGGCCTTCCCTCACGTTGAGGGAGGGCTCTTAGGGTCTATCTCATTCCGGTCACAGTACGCCCGGACCTTCTCAGCGGGAAGGTCCTCCACATACTCCCACGTATCATCCTTGGCTTTGTAGCCAAACCAACGCACCCTCAACATGAGGCGGTCAGTGTCTTCATCCCTTCCGTGGTCGATGAACTTATCGAACACGTACTCCTGCGGGCCCTGTTTGGCCGCAGGCAGTCAGGGGAGGCGCCACGCTTCCAAAGCACGCGCCCAAGCTGGGTCGCCTGCAGGCGGTGGTGCAACTTTGACCACGTCCTGTCCGTTCACTGTGCGGACCCCATCGTCACTTTCGATGGTGAAGCGCCGCCCATCAGTACGAAGGACCTGGTACGGCCCCTTCGTCTGGAATACCAGCTTACCCCCAGTTGGGGTGTGCGAGTGTACCAGCACCCAGTCACCCTGCTCGGGGACATGTTTAGCATTGCGCACCTTTTTGTCAAAGGTACGCTTGTAGCGCTTTTGTGCTTTGTCCATCTCAGCCCTGACTTTAGGGATGAGGTTTTCAAGCCTAGCGGCGAACTCCGCCTTACTCTCAGTAGGAGTAGGCGTACTGCCACCATCATCCCTAGTTGGGAGCGACCGCCGCACGGCAATAGACCGCACGCGACGGGGGGTCACAAAAGCGAGGGGTACTTCCCCTGTAGATGAGTGAACCTGCGAATTGTAGGCAGTAGGAAGGATAGAAATGTATTGGTCCCACGTCTTCACGTGCTCACTCACATTGTGGCGCAGCTGCCTAACAATAGTTTTGTTGAAGCGCTCCACCTGCCCGTTAGTTTGTGGGTGGTAGGGGGTGGCATAGTTTGCCTTAACCCCCAACATATCCAGCACTCCCTGAAACAGTACAGACGCAAATTGCGGTCCATTGTCCGATAGTGTACTATCTGGGATGCCATACGCGGCAACCCAGTGATCTAGGAAGGCTGACACGACCGACATGGCCGTGATCTCTGCCAGTGGGATCGCTCGCGTAAGTTTCGTGAAGCGGTCACAGATGACCAGGAGGTACTGGTTGCCCTCCTCGGTCACGGGCAGTGGCCCAAGGATGTCCATCGCCAACGCGGCGAAGGGCTCCTTGGCCGGGAACAATAGCATAGCCGTAGTAGGCCGCCGTTCCATCAGACGATTCTGTGCACAACTTGTGCAGGCAGCCACCCAACTGTAGATGTCCACCACCATGGACGGCCAGTAGTACCTGGTCCTCAGGGTCTGGTACAGATTACTAGACCTCAGGTGTCCACCCGTGGGAGCGTTGTGCTCCCTCTCAAGGATACTGTCCTTGAGAGATGCGGGGACGACAAGTTGTTCGGTCCCCTGGAATACCCCCCTCCTCATGAGGAGGCCATCGTCTCCCAGAAAGAAACGCGTCTCTACCACTGTATCCAGTATATCCCTCTGCGACTTGCAGAAGGGATCCTCGGCCTGGGCCTTTACCACCTCGTCCAGGGACAGGGGCAAGTACTTCTTGTTCCCTGGCGCCTCGGGGTTCAACGCCTGACCCGAGCGCGTGACTACCCCCACGATGGGGATGTCCTCATCGACTGGGTTAGTGTCCAGCCCCTCGGTAGGTACCCGAGAGAGGCCGTCGGCAAGGGCATGTTGCCTGCCAGGTCGGTATTCAATGTCAAAGTTGAAGGGTGCCAGTCGCACCCTCCACCGGTTGAGACGAGTGTTCGTACAGTCCGTCTTAAAGATGAACTGCAACGCGCGGTGGTCACAGCGGATGAGGAACTTCTCAACCTCCAGGTAGTGACGAAGTGACGTCACCGCCCACACCACTGCGAGTCCTCCCAACTCGGTGACTCCGTAGTTCTTCTCGGCCGAGTTCAGCCCCTTACTAAAGTATCCCACCGGCAAGTACTCCTTGTCCGGCTGCTGCTGAAGCAGCACACAACCAAGTTGGTCGTAGCTAGCGTCCACATCCAGGATGTAGTGGCCTCCCAACCTGGGAATAGCCAAGATGGGGGGCTTCAGCAGAAGGTCCCGAAGAGTCTCAATGGATTCCTGCTCCACCCGACTTGGGGGAGGCAGGTTCTTCGGTAGCGTTGAGCTCACTAGCTCATTCAACGGCTTCGCCACCTTGGCGAAGCCCTTGGTGAAACGTCGGTACACGTTACACATCCCGAGGAAGCTCCTCATCTGGGTCTGGGTCCGGGGGTACTGAGCCTTACGAATGGCCCTCAAGTTCTTCTCGTTAACACTGAGACGCCCCGGATGGACAACATGTCCCAAGTACTCCACCTCTTGAGTAAAGAGGTGGCACTTACTCGCCTTCAGTGACACACCGGCGTCAGCAAGTAGCTTGAACACCTGGCCAAGATGGCCAATGTGTTCCTGCGGACTTCGGGAGACCACAATGATATCGTCTAGGTACACAAGACAGATCTGCCACCGTACTCCGGCCAGAATCATGTCCATAGCGCGCTGGAAAGTTGCCGGCGCGTTACACAGACCAAACGGTAGACGCTTGCACTGGTAGGTACCACAGTGACAGTTAAAGATAGTTTTATGCCTGTCCTCCGGGGCAATGGGAATTTGCCAGTACCCCGCGTTACAGTCCAGGGTAGAGAACACGTTTGCCTCCCCCAGAGAGTCCAGACAGTCATCCATCCTAGGTAGGGGATAACTGTCCTTCACCGTGCTCTCGTTGAGCTTACGGTAGTCGATACAAAACCGGGGGGTCCCATCAACTTTGGGGACGATAACCACCGGACTCGCCCACTCGGCGTTGCTGGCCTCGATCACATCGAGGGCCTCCATGCGAGCAACTTGCTCCTTAACGAGGGCCCTTGAACGAGGTCCTCCCCTATACGGTTGTTGGCGTATAGGGGGTGCACCGGGCTTCAACTCGATCCGGTGTTGGGTGGCTCTCATGAGTCCCAATTGACCATCCCACAACTTATGATATTGGTCCAAGAGGCGTTCAACTTGAACCCTCAACCTGGGGGGGGACACCCTCCATGTTCACATGGGGTCGAGGAGAGGCGGCCGACTTGGCTTAATGCTTCTCCTTTCCGGACTTCGGGTCGCTACTTGCGCCCGCGTTGAGGGTGACCGCTACTACCGGTCCCTCGTGTTGGTCGATATAGCCGAACTTGGCTCCCGACTTGAAGTACTTGGGCGTCGGGCTCAGGTTCATCACCTGGATCCTCCACGGGACTCCGGCTTTGGAGTCCATCGTGCCAAGGGCAACATGCACTTGGTGCTTGCGAGCAAGACGGGGGTGAGGGTGCACCAACCCGTTCCCCGAAAAATCAGTTACAACATCAACGTGCGCCACCGAGTTGGGGGGCAACATGACTTTGCGGGCTAAACGCAGGGTAGCAGTAAACCCTTCCCTCACCGAACAAACAGGCTTCGACTGTGAGACTGTCACAGGAGCCACAGACTTTCCCTTACCAAGGATGGGGATAGTCTCCCCATTCATCAACTTGACCCAGTACTCAGGGCCACAAACCAAAGGCACTTGTGTAACAACATAAGGGGTACCCAGAAGCAGGGGTACCGATATATTCTCAACTACGCCATAGGTCACGTCGACCTCATGGGTCCCCAACCTAGTTGGTTGGGTTACGGCACCAACGATGGGAAGTACCCCACCATTGATGTCAATCATATGGTCAGCTTTGGACCTCCAGCGTTGGAGCTTCACCTCCTTTGGTAATAGCGACTTGCGTATCAAGGAGGCTCCTGACCCGGTATCAAGTACGATACGGGTACAGCATGCACGGCCGGGGGCAAGTTGCACCCGTCCAGCCACCTGGAAGCTCTCACCCGTCAGCACCGCGATGACCCGACGTGGGTTTACGTTCTTGGGGAGTCCTACCCGAGGTGGGCGGACTCCCTTAGGTCGCCGCAGTATCCGGCACGGTTGGTTCGTCCTCCTGGCCCACTTGGCCGAGGCTGCCGTTGTGAGCTTCGGACGACCAGCCCCAACGGTCATTCGTTTCCCGCCGACTTGGCGTCCGAGTCTGAGGGCGGGGAGGAAGACGACGATTCCGAGGACGACGTGTCCGCCTCCTCCGCCGAGGGTGTGGCGACCGCAACGACCGGTCGAGACCCACCCTCGCGGCGTGAACGTACTTCGTTCGTAGCCGACTTTTTACTCGCATTCCTAACAAGTTGTTGGATGCGTTTACTCAACTTGGGGCAATCATATGCCCAGTGACCATCGGAGTTGCAGTTCCAACACCGATGGTCCGTTCCGGGAGGGGTCTTCCCAACTGGGGAAGACGAAGGGATACCCTGGGAAGTTCCCACGGCAGCTACCACCCTCTCCTTGCGGAATCGGCGTGCCTCTCTCAACTCTCTGGCCTGGCGCGCCTCCTCCCGTTCCTTGGCCAACTCGGCCTGACGCTCCTGGCGTTGTTCCTCCCGCAACTTGCGGTAGGCCTCGCCTCTGCGATAGGCGAACCTGGCCAACTCGGCCAGGGTCGCCCGGGCAGTGTTATGCTCCCGGGTCTCCATCCGGACTGACCAATGGAGTCCCTCCAAAAACCGACTCTTCACCACAGCTTGTGGATGAAGAAACCCACAAAGATTGTTGAGCTTACGGACTCGCTCCGCAAAGCACAACTCGTCCTCCGCCTCTTCCTGATGGGCTTGCGTAAACTCCTCGACTTGAGAAGCCAACGCTGCCTCATCAACCATGGCTCTCAACAACCAGTTGACGAGCTCCAAATAGGACGTCACCTCCCCAGCGCCTCCACTTGAGGAGCTGGGCATGACGGACATAAGTTCTGTCCGTAGGTCGCCCTTCGTAAACTCCTGTAGCATGTAAAAAGCCATGCCTTCACTTATGGCATTGTCGTCACAGGCTTTTGTGAAACGACGTAGGAACTCAAAGACACGGAGGGGGGAGTTCCGTCCCACTCCGCTTTGTGCCCAAAAGAATGAAGTGCATTCTTCTTGGCACGGCCCATGGCTCGGGCCTGGTCAGGACCATACGCCACCGACTTGTTGTGGAGGGCGTAGGTCTCACAGTCAAAGATCCTCTGGTAGACCGGGTTGGCTACCTGGATCTTGGGCGGCACCTCACGTTGAGGGAACAGCCGCTGTGGCACTGGGGTAAGTTCACTCTCAGTGCCTGTAGTCCGGCGCGGCGCGCTTGGTGTAGCCGCCGGGCGTTTCCGGGGGGAACTCCCCCGTGAAGGGCGTACGCCCCACCGAGTATGGTGTGGCTCCCTTATTGGGAGTCACAGGTGTCGCCCCCAGCTCGGGGCGACCAGAGATAGGCGTAAGGGGGGATTCCCCCTGCGCCTGCGGGCTCGAAAGCCCCAATCCGGTTTGGACATTAAGGCCATCTGGCAAACTCGCCACAATCTGATTCAGAATAGTATTCGTCATCGTGACCACCAGGTCCGGCAAAGTCTGCCGCAACACATTGGTCGCCTCCCGACGGACAGTTTCCGCGAGGAGTGGATTGACGACTCCAGTTGAGTCTCGGTCCGCCTCCGGGAGTCCACCTGAGGGGTAACCACGTTCCTCAGGGGTCTCAACCGGGAACATGGGCGCGAGCCCATCGCCGACCAACGGAGGTCCACCGTCCTCCGAAAGCCTAGTTGGCGACGAATCTAAGCCAAAGTTGGCTCCAACCCGAGTGGAACCCGCGGGACAGTCCTCACCCCTTGGGACGTTCCCGTTGAGTATACCACACGGTGGCCAGACTTCGGCCCACCCACATCAGAAGTGTCACCCGAGTGAACTCCCGACTGAGTCGGGGTGGCCTGTTGCCCGCCCGTACTTCCAGTCCTGCTGGCTTGAGG
>CM020620.1:23508116-23544205 GCA_009829735.1 Pyropia yezoensis
TCACCTTCCACTGGGCCGCCCCACGCTGGGGAGGCCACCCGTATACCCACGATCCGAGTCCCCCTCAACTCGAGGCGGGTCTCGTGCTGCGATAGCCAGAGCGTCTCTCCCCAACTTGGGGAGAGCCATGGCGACTCCGGGAGTGGAGACGGACTCTCTTGACGAGCGCATGGAGGACACCACCTACGGGCAGCACCCGCCGGGACTTCCGGCGGGGCTCCGCGATCGCTCCGGGGGACGGGACTCCCGCGTCACCCGGCTTTGGGTTGACGGCGGGGTCTCCCCGCGAGGCGGGGACAAGTTGTCCCGCGTGAGGCCTTAGGGCGGTGGTTTTACCCCGCTTGGCCTCTCTATGAGGAGGGGCTGACTGTTCTTCGCTGTGGCCGACTTGGCGCAGCGATGGGCCGGGTATGGGACCGCCTACGGGAGAAGTATCCCGTAGGGTCGGGTTCCCTGCCGGCTTCAGGACGGACCAGTTTGCCTTCCTGGACGATGAGGAGGTTGAGGACGTTCAGCGTGCCAAGGCCATGGGTGGAGCCGTCGGGGGAGGCTATCCCAGGTCGCCGCGACTTGCCGACCTTCACGTGGGACGCTGTGGCCAACTCGCCCACCGTACCTCCACGAGGCCGATCCGCACACTCAATCACTCTTGATGAGCGGATGGAGAAAGACTTCCGGCGAGGTCCCCTACTTGGTGACCTCGGGCTCAACTTGAGTTTCCTCAACAGTCTGCTGCCAGTAAGGAGCAGTACTATCCGAAGAAGCCCGAGTGGTGGCCTCAAGTTGAGGTCCCTACGGGTTCCCGGCGTTGTTGCCACGGTTGCTTGACCACTTCGGCGTCCGTCATGTTGACGGCTGCCCCTGATCACCTGGTATGGGCCATGTTTGGCCACCCAGTGGCTCCTCGAGGTCATGTCGACCTGGGTGTCCTGTGTTCAGCGGCGGGGGATGCTCTGGCATCTCCCCCTCCGGCTCCTCCAAGGATTGGAACAGCTCACCCCTCAGCTCGTTGCTGAGGGGTGCTCATCAGGACAACTCACTCTACTTGAGGAGATGCTCCGGCTCCATAAGTTTATCGAGTGGGGAGAGCATTGAGCACAAGTTGCGCCGCCCCACTCGTGGGCCCAAGGACGATGGCGCACTTCGCCAGTTCGTGTGGGTCGCTCGTGAACTTCACGACGGCCGTGTGGTCCTACGAGAGGGGTTGGGCATCGGGGACTACCCGTATGCCCCGGGGGTGGATCGCCACACTGGCGCCACCCCCGGACAAGCCCATCGTTATGGCCGTGCCGTCCTATGATGACCATATGACTCAACCCACTGCGGGGGCCCCAAGTCGGGGTCGCAGTTACACCCGGGTATCGCCACCTCGGCGGGCCCCTCCGCTTCCTCCTGCTCCTTTCCAACCTCACGGGAACATCCCGATCAGCGTGGCCGTGGAGTCTTCCACCCCGGTGTCCCCCCCACTGTCCCCCCACTTGGGGGCCACCCTCCTGACGGTATACCCCAAGTTGGTGTTGCCGCCCACGCCTCTAACCTCAGAGATGATGATCACCACGTTGGTGCGCACCATTTCCTGGTTGGCCGCGTCGACCGCAACCCTACAGAGTTCCGAGACTCCTCAACTTGAGGAGCGCGTTCGTACTGCAGCGGCGACCGCGAGTTGCGAGTCGGTGACGGAGTTTATGACAGACGAGTTGGCTCGCATTGGGGCTATTATGCCCCAGCCAGCCCCACTTGGGCGTGGCAAACGTCGCGCGAGCCGGGCATACTCGCCTCCTCGCCGTCGTCGCCGACACTCGCGGCGCTCTCCTTCCGTATCGGAAGACGAGTTGTCTTACTCCGTTTCGGAGTCCTCTACCCCGTCGGAGACGGAGTCTGTCCAGCGTCTGCGTCGCAAACTTGCGCGCAAGACCAGGCAGAAGAGTGGCCACGGTCGGCGCCACTTGCGCGACCGTGAGGGGCGCGACGGTTCCGACTTGGAGCCGCCGCCCCCTCCAACAAGTGGAGACCGTTATCGGCGTGGGTCTCGCCGCTCGCCTCCACGTGAGGGCGAGGGCCGTGGAGTGGGAGAGTCTAGCATGCGTGCCTAGTTGGTCGCTGCCTTTGTTGTGAGAGTGTGAGGGTTAGGGCTGTAGTTAAAAGCCACTCTGCGTACCACTTCGACTTGAAGCACTCTCTTGGCACTGTTGCTCGGCCTTCCCTCACGTTGAGGGAGGGCTCTTAGGGTCTATCTCATTCCGGTCACAGTACGCCCGGACCTTCTCAGCGGGAAGGTCCTCCACATACTCCCACGTATCATCCTTGGCTTTGTAGCCAAACCAACGCACCCTCAACATGAGGCGGTCAGTGTCTTCATCCCTTCCGTGGTCGATGAACTTATCGAACACGTACTCCTGCGGGCCCTGTTTGGCCGCAGGCAGTCAGGGGAGGCGCCACGCTTCCAAAGCACGCGCCCAAGCTGGGTCGCCTGCAGGCGGTGGTGCAACTTTGACCACGTCCTGTCCGTTCACTGTGCGGACCCCATCGTCACTTTCGATGGTGAAGCGCCGCCCATCAGTACGAAGGACCTGGTACGGCCCTTCGTCTGGAATACCAGCTTACCCCCAGTTGGGGTGTGCGAGTGTACCAGCACCCAGTCACCCTGCTCGGGGACATGTTTAGCATTGCGCACCTTTTTGTCAAAGGTACGCTTGTAGCGCTTTTGTGCTTTGTCCATCTCAGCCCTGACTTTAGGGATGAGGTTTTCAAGCCTAGCGGCGAACTCCGCCTTACTCTCAGTAGGAGTAGGCGTACTGCCACCATCATCCCTAGTTGGGAGCGACCGCCGCACGGCAATAGACCGCACGCGACGGGGGGTCACAAAAGCGAGGGGTACTTCCCCTGTAGATGAGTGAACCTGCGAATTGTAGGCAGTAGGAAGGATAGAAATGTATTGGTCCCACGTCTTCACGTGCTCACTCACATTGTGGCGCAGCTGCCTAACAATAGTTTTGTTGAAGCGCTCCACCTGCCCGTTAGTTTGTGGGTGGTAGGGGGTGGCATAGTTTGCCTTAACCCCCAACATATCCAGCACTCCCTGAAACAGTACAGACGCAAATTGCGGTCCATTGTCCGATAGTGTACTATCTGGGATGCCATACGCGGCAACCCAGTGATCTAGGAAGGCTGACACGACCGACATGGCCGTGATCTCTGCCAGTGGGATCGCTCGCGTAAGTTTCGTGAAGCGGTCACAGATGACCAGGAGGTACTGGTTGCCCTCCTCGGTCACGGGCAGTGGCCCAAGGATGTCCATCGCCAACGCGGCGAAGGGCTCCTTGGCCGGGAACAATAGCATAGCCGTAGTAGGCCGCCGTTCCATCAGACGATTCTGTGCACAACTTGTGCAGGCAGCCACCCAACTGTAGATGTCCACCACCATGGACGGCCAGTAGTACCTGGTCCTCAGGGTCTGGTACAGATTACTAGACCTCAGGTGTCCACCCGTGGGAGCGTTGTGCTCCCTCTCAAGGATACTGTCCTTGAGAGATGCGGGGACGACAAGTTGTTCGGTCCCCTGGAATACCCCCCTCCTCATGAGGAGGCCATCGTCTCCCAGAAAGAAACGCGTCTCTACCACTGTATCCAGTATATCCCTCTGCGACTTGCAGAAGGGATCCTCGGCCTGGGCCTTTACCACCTCGTCCAGGGACAGGGGCAAGTACTTCTTGTTCCCTGGCGCCTCGGGGTTCAACGCCTGACCCGAGCGCGTGACTACCCCCACGATGGGGATGTCCTCATCGACTGGGTTAGTGTCCAGCCCCTCGGTAGGTACCCGAGAGAGGCCGTCGGCAAGGGCATGTTGCCTGCCAGGTCGGTATTCAATGTCAAAGTTGAAGGGTGCCAGTCGCACCCTCCACCGGTTGAGACGAGTGTTCGTACAGTCCGTCTTAAAGATGAACTGCAACGCGCGGTGGTCACAGCGGATGAGGAACTTCTCAACCTCCAGGTAGTGACGAAGTGACGTCACCGCCCACACCACTGCGAGTCCTCCCAACTCGGTGACTCCGTAGTTCTTCTCGGCCGAGTTCAGCCCCTTACTAAAGTATCCCACCGGCAAGTACTCCTTGTCCGGCTGCTGCTGAAGCAGCACACAACCAAGTTGGTCGTAGCTAGCGTCCACATCCAGGATGTAGTGGCCTCCCAACCTGGGAATAGCCAAGATGGGGGGCTTCAGCAGAAGGTCCCGAAGAGTCTCAATGGATTCCTGCTCCACCCGACTTGGGGGAGGCAGGTTCTTCGGTAGCGTTGAGCTCACTAGCTCATTCAACGGCTTCGCCACCTTGGCGAAGCCCTTGGTGAAACGTCGGTACACGTTACACATCCCGAGGAAGCTCCTCATCTGGGTCTGGGTCCGGGGGTACTGAGCCTTACGAATGGCCCTCAAGTTCTTCTCGTTAACACTGAGACGCCCCGGATGGACAACATGTCCCAAGTACTCCACCTCTTGAGTAAAGAGGTGGCACTTACTCGCCTTCAGTGACACACCGGCGTCAGCAAGTAGCTTGAACACCTGGCCAAGATGGCCAATGTGTTCCTGCGGACTTCGGGAGACCACAATGATATCGTCTAGGTACACAAGACAGATCTGCCACCGTACTCCGGCCAGAATCATGTCCATAGCGCGCTGGAAAGTTGCCGGCGCGTTACACAGACCAAACGGTAGACGCTTGCACTGGTAGGTACCACAGTGACAGTTAAAGATAGTTTTATGCCTGTCCTCCGGGGCAATGGGAATTTGCCAGTACCCCGCGTTACAGTCCAGGGTAGAGAACACGTTTGCCTCCCCCAGAGAGTCCAGACAGTCATCCATCCTAGGTAGGGGATAACTGTCCTTCACCGTGCTCTCGTTGAGCTTACGGTAGTCGATACAAAACCGGGGGGTCCCATCAACTTTGGGGACGATAACCACCGGACTCGCCCACTCGGCGTTGCTGGCCTCGATCACATCGAGGGCCTCCATGCGAGCAACTTGCTCCTTAACGAGGGCCCTTGAACGAGGTCCTCCCCTATACGGTTGTTGGCGTATAGGGGGTGCACCGGGCTTCAACTCGATCCGGTGTTGGGTGGCTCTCATGAGTCCCAATTGACCATCCCACAACTTATGATATTGGTCCAAGAGGCGTTCAACTTGAACCCTCAACCTGGGGGGGACACCCTCCATGTTCACATGGGGTCGAGGAGAGGCGGCCGACTTGGCTTAATGCTTCTCCTTTCCGGACTTCGGGTCGCTACTTGCGCCCGCGTTGAGGGTGACCGCTACTACCGGTCCCTCGTGTTGGTCGATATAGCCGAACTTGGCTCCCGACTTGAAGTACTTGGGCGTCGGGCTCAGGTTCATCACCTGGATCCTCCACGGGACTCCGGCTTTGGAGTCCATCGTGCCAAGGGCAACATGCACTTGGTGCTTGCGAGCAAGACGGGGGTGAGGGTGCACCAACCCGTTCCCCGAAAAATCAGTTACAACATCAACGTGCGCCACCGAGTTGGGGGGCAACATGACTTTGCGGGCTAAACGCAGGGTAGCAGTAAACCCTTCCCTCACCGAACAAACAGGCTTCGACTGTGAGACTGTCACAGGAGCCACAGACTTTCCCTTACCAAGGATGGGGATAGTCTCCCCATTCATCAACTTGACCCAGTACTCAGGGCCACAAACCAAAGGCACTTGTGTAACAACATAAGGGGTACCCAGAAGCAGGGGTACCGATATATTCTCAACTACGCCATAGGTCACGTCGACCTCATGGGTCCCCAACCTAGTTGGTTGGGTTACGGCACCAACGATGGGAAGTACCCCACCATTGATGTCAATCATATGGTCAGCTTTGGACCTCCAGCGTTGGAGCTTCACCTCCTTTGGTAATAGCGACTTGCGTATCAAGGAGGCTCCTGACCCGGTATCAAGTACGATACGGGTACAGCATGCACGGCCGGGGGCAAGTTGCACCCGTCCAGCCACCTGGAAGCTCTCACCCGTCAGCACCGCGATGACCCGACGTGGGTTTACGTTCTTGGGGAGTCCTACCCGAGGTGGGCGGACTCCCTTAGGTCGCCGCAGTATCCGGCACGGTTGGTTCGTCCTCCTGGCCCACTTGGCCGAGGCTGCCGTTGTGAGCTTCGGACGACCAGCCCCAACGGTCATTCGTTTCCCGCCGACTTGGCGTCCGAGTCTGAGGGCGGGGAGGAAGACGACGATTCCGAGGACGACGTGTCCGCCTCCTCCGCCGAGGGTGTGGCGACCGCAACGACCGGTCGAGACCCACCCTCGCGGCGTGAACGTACTTCGTTCGTAGCCGACTTTTTACTCGCATTCCTAACAAGTTGTTGGATGCGTTTACTCAACTTGGGGCAATCATATGCCCAGTGACCATCGGAGTTGCAGTTCCAACACCGATGGTCCGTTCCGGGAGGGGTCTTCCCAACTGGGGAAGACGAAGGGATACCCTGGGAAGTTCCCACGGCAGCTACCACCCTCTCCTTGCGGAATCGGCGTGCCTCTCTCAACTCTCTGGCCTGGCGCGCCTCCTCCCGTTCCTTGGCCAACTCGGCCTGACGCTCCTGGCGTTGTTCCTCCCGCAACTTGCGGTAGGCCTCGCCTCTGCGATAGGCGAACCTGGCCAACTCGGCCAGGGTCGCCCGGGCAGTGTTATGCTCCCGGGTCTCCATCCGGACTGACCAATGGAGTCCCTCCAAAAACCGACTCTTCACCACAGCTTGTGGATGAAGAAACCCACAAAGATTGTTGAGCTTACGGACTCGCTCCGCAAAGCACAACTCGTCCTCCGCCTCTTCCTGATGGGCTTGCGTAAACTCCTCGACTTGAGAAGCCAACGCTGCCTCATCAACCATGGCTCTCAACAACCAGTTGACGAGCTCCAAATAGGACGTCACCTCCCCAGCGCCTCCACTTGAGGAGCTGGGCATGACGGACATAAGTTCTGTCCGTAGGTCGCCCTTCGTAAACTCCTGTAGCATGTAAAAAGCCATGCCTTCACTTATGGCATTGTCGTCACAGGCTTTTGTGAAACGACGTAGGAACTCAAAGACACGGAGGGGGGGAGTTCCGTCCCACTCCGCTTTGTGCCCAAAAGAATGAAGTGCATTCTTCTTGGCACGGCCCATGGCTCGGGCCTGGTCAGGACCATACGCCACCGACTTGTTGTGGAGGGCGTAGGTCTCACAGTCAAAGATCCTCTGGTAGACCGGGTTGGCTACCTGGATCTTGGGCGGCACCTCACGTTGAGGGAACAGCCGCTGTGGCACTGGGGTAAGTTCACTCTCAGTGCCTGTAGTCCGGCGCGGCGCGCTTGGTGTAGCCGCCGGCGTTTCCGGGGGGAACTCCCCCGTGAAGGGCGTACGCCCCACCGAGTATGGTGTGGCTCCCTTATTGGGAGTCACAGGTGTCGCCCCCAGCTCGGGGCGACCAGAGATAGGCGTAAGGGGGGATTCCCCCTGCGCCTGCGGGCTCGAAAGCCCCAATCCGGTTTGGACATTAAGGCCATCTGGCAAACTCGCCACAATCTGATTCAGAATAGTATTCGTCATCGTGACCACCAGGTCCGGCAAAGTCTGCCGCAACACATTGGTCGCCTCCCGACGGACAGTTTCCGCGAGGAGTGGATTGACGACTCCAGTTGAGTCTCGGTCCGCCTCCGGGAGTCCACCTGAGGGGTAACCACGTTCCTCAGGGGTCTCAACCGGGAACATGGGCGCGAGCCCATCGCCGACCAACGGAGGTCCACCGTCCTCCGAAAGCCTAGTTGGCGACGAATCTAAGCCAAAGTTGGCTCCAACCCGAGTGGAGCCCGCGGGGACAGTCCTCACCCCTTGGGACGTTCCCGTTGAGTATACCACACGGTGGCCACTTCGGCGCACCCACATCAGAAGTGTCACCCGAGTGAACTCCCGACTGAGTCGGGGTGGCCTGTTGCCCGCCCGTACTTCCAGTCCTGCTGGCTCGAGGGACCTCCAGTCCCTCTGCGACCCCAGGTAAACCCACCTGTGTCTCACCAGTATTCAAAGGCACTGAAGTACGTGCGTCACCCGTGTACTCCCCGGACGACGGGGGGTCCGAGCTAGCCATGTTGGCTGACGATCCGTATGACACGTTCCAAGACCACCGTTCCTCTGAGACAGAGGGCCCCCTACACCCGGGTGCACCCGGAGGTAAAGTTTACCTCTGTCCCCTGCTGCTCCACCAAATGTGGCAAAAACCACTAGCACACACGGCACCCAAGTTGGGGCGGTGTGCTAGGGCTGCCTCCCGTGTCGGGGGAACCGGAAGAAGTGCAAGTCGCACACACTCTGTCCCTGTTGTGGGGCAAACCCCCCACGGACAAACAAGAGGATGGTGTGTGGTCCAACAGTTTCTTGGTCGGGACGGGGACGCAGGGCCAAGCCCCGCTGTCCCTCCCCTTATCCCCCCAGGGTCCACTCAGAATCTCGCCACTCAGAATCTCCCACCCCAGCACCTGCCCACCGGGCCACACGAAAATTCAAGACGATAAATGCAGAAAACCCTCAAATCCAAGTTGGATTTACTACTAAGCTAACTATACCAAACTTAGGGAATATGGACCCAAATGCAGGGGGAGGAACGGATCAGGCTAGTGGCCTGCCGCCCCTTGCATGGCACGTGTTGTCCCCCTACCTGGGGGTCAATACTGCCACACAGACCTGTCTCTCTTCACCCTCCGCTTGCTCCTGCTACTCGGTTCGCGGCCGCGCCAGTGGGTGGTGCCAACATCGCCCGGGCTGCTTGGCCATTGCCCGCTGGCGCCCCACCCAAACCCCACGCCCCCGCTGTCTGGTCGGCTGCCGCACAGGTCGGCCGTGCCAACGCCCTCGGAGGTGCTGGGTCGAAGCCCGCTGGCGCCCCCCACCTTTCTCTCGCCCCCGCTACTCAGTTTGCGGCCGCGCCGGGGGGTGGCGACGAGACCTACCCGGGCTGCCTGGCCAGTAGCCGCCACTTCTCGCCCCCCTTCTCGCGCTCCCGCCGGCAGGTCGGCCGCCGCGCCGGGGGGTGGTGCCGGCGGCACCCAGGCTGCTTGGCCGGCGTCGGCAGGCGCCGCCACTACCTTCCCCACGTTCGCGGTCCCGTCGGCGGCCGTGCCGGTCGGTGGTGCCTACACAACCTGGGCTGACTGTTTGGCGGCCGCTGGCGCTCCCCCCCCCTCTCCGATCGGCCCCACCGTCCTGTCCGTGGCCGCACCTGCGAGTGGCGCGTGGCGTACCACGCCTGCAGTGGCACCGGCGGTTGTGCTGGAGGACGACACGCCTGCGAACCGGGCTTCTTGGGCCTCGCCTGGGTAAGTCGCCGCGACGCCCCCCACCGCCCCTACGCGTTCGCCGGCTGCGCCGGTGGGCGCGGAGGGCGTCAGCGCGGCTGGCTGGGCTGCGCCCGGGGTGGTCGCCTCGGCGCCCCCCTCTTCTGTTGCTCGGACCGCGCCTGCGCCAACGGATGGACCGGGGTCATCACCGGCTGCTGCAGGACCAGCGCCCGGGCCTGTTACCACGAGCGGTGAGGCTCCGGTTCGTGGGCTTCCCAGATCGGAAGATGAGTTGTTTCGTCGCCTCGTGGGCTAGTCATAAATTAATTAACGAGTGAAAAGAAACGATGAAGCGTCGTTTGTAAGCACAAAGAACGCTTCCAAATGACCTGGTTATCCCGGCACCAGGATCTGGGCATCCAGGCACCCCGTGCCTGGTTATCCAGGTAGATCGTGATGGTTATCCTGGCCACTTGGGCGGGATAACCAGGCATCTCGATCGCGGAGGAGCAATGTCCGCCTATCAAAGTCCAGCCGATCCAGGGCCAGGATAACCAGCCACTGCCAGGATATCCCGCCCTACCTTTGTGACGTCTATTCATCCACGCACAGCCTGCCGCTGCGGCGACGAAGGCAACCAAAGCCATGCTGCCGTCGCCACCGTGGCGCGGTGACCAGGCCGCGGTCACGCTTCAGTACCCGCTACCAGGCCTGTGCAAGGGTACTGGATTTGGCCTTGTGTACTGTATAGGACCGCACAAGTGGGTCAGAGTATCTAGCTGACAGTGGCCTGTGGTTCGGTCAAGTGTATTCAGCTGCGAGGCTAGTGCGAATGTATGTGTCGTATATCATGTATATTCCTAGTCGATCGTCGGAGTGCCGTCGGACCGTATTGATTGGTGGAAACGCACAATCGTGCGACGATCGCGCCCGCACTCTGACGCCTTTGGGGGATAGAGAACCTGCCCGCACACACCCCCCAGCGCGATCGGTACCACGCCCGGCGCGGTCGTTCCCGTCGCGCGGTCGTGGCCCGAGCGTCGCGGGTCGACGGTCGTGGCCCCACCAGACGCTCCTGCCACGCACCCCTGTCACTGTCACTGACAAGTCGACGAACGGCGTGACGGCTGGCATCGGGCCCCCCCTCCCTCCCCCCCCCCCCGCCAAAGACCAGCCGGCCGTGCGGGGCAGTCCCCATGCCGCGTTGCGGCGGCGGGCGGCGGTGAGGGGAGGGGGGAGGGTGGGGGGAGGGGGGGGGTGGGGGGGGTCTGTGAGAATAACTTCACTTCCTAGAGGCTGGCTGCCTTCCTGCTTTTGTTTCTTTTCTGCTCCTTCAACCGGCGGAGGGGGGAGGGGTGGGTGGGGGGGGGGGAGGGCGGCCGCCTCCTCCACGGGGGAGGAGGGGGGGGCGGGGCGGGGGGGGGACACGAAAAAAACGTCACCTCCTTCACCCGAGGGGGAAGGGGGGAACGCTACCACCTTCACGGCGGCGGGGGGGGAGGAAGTCCAAGAGGAGGGGGGGGGAGGGTCCCCATGGAAGAAATGGGGGGAGGGAGAGGCGCCACCGCCATCGCGGGTTGGCGGGGGAGGGGCACCACCGCCACCGCCGTGCCGACGGCGCCCTCCTGCGGTGGGTGAGACGACGGAAATTGGGGGGGGCGGGAAGGGGTGGCAGCACGGGGGGGGGGGCGGCGGGGCAACCAGCCGCCCCGCCCAACCGCGCGACGCGTCGCCCCCAAAAACGGCAGAGCTCCAACTGGTGGCGCTTGCTTGGCACCGCGCCCATGACCAGCGGGACGCGGTGCCGTCGCGCCGCGACGCCTCTCGCTCGTTGCCACGACCGCCGCCGCCCGACGCGCGGCCGCCTCAGCACAAAAAAGAAGACGACAGAGGCCCCCCCCCTGTAGCAATCTGGATGACCGTATTGTGACCCTAATGTAGAGGGACTACTTCTAACCCTTAACGTTCAATTTGAGAGTCCGAACTGGTCACGGTATCTATAAGTTACGTATGACCAGTGGGACTTGCATCTTGGGGTGGAGGGTAGTTAGTGGTGTCTCCGAGGGTTTATAACGAGGGGGCCGGCGGCGAATCCACCGCCGGCCATGGTAGAACAACAAACGCCTCCCATTCGGGCTTCCATCTTGGTCCCGTGGCTTGCTCTCCAAGGACAACAACCTTGGCCTCCCGGTGACGTTGGAGCCGATCCCCCTTGGTGAGTGTTCCCTGAGAGTGGACGTGCGACGGTTCCCTATTGTGCTACATTGGTGGAGCAGCAGGGGATGGGTTTCCGTCACCCTGGTGGGGACGCCGTCTTCGGCCCTGGCACACGGATAGGGATCCGGTCCTTTTCTTGTACTCGTGGTGTTGCGATCTGGTGGATTGTCTTGAGTGGTTACGTGTGACTGCGATCTACTGTTACTCTCCCCAACCTACCCCCTCGCTCTCTTATTTGTCGTTACCATTTCGTCGGTTGACTGATTGTGACTATGTCTACCCAAGAGACGAGGATCGCTCAAGATGACAGATCGGCGTCGACGCCGACCCCGGAGGTGAACACGGGAACAGGGATCCGTAACCCGATCGACAACGATGAGACGCCGATGCTCTCCGGGGCCAGATCGACGTTTGGTACGGCTCGGACATCCGGAGGCGGCGGACCGCCTCAACCGTCTTCTGCCGACCTCACTCCGCCGCCACCTTCACCAGGGGATTCTCTGATGGCATCATTCGCCCGCATCGAGGCCCGGTTTACCGGACTCGACGCACGTCAAGAGCGTACGGAGGAGGCAATGGCAGTGCTGATGTCAACTCGCCACACGACGGTACCTCGTCGTGTTCCCCCCACACCGGTACGGTTCGAACCGGCCCGACTACTTTCGGAGTTCACCGGGGTCGACCCCGGTGCAGCTGCCCCCGGACATCTCCCGGATACTGCGGGTTACGGATCCGACTCGTCAGCCGAGTTGGAACGTAGTCACACGAAGCGCTACGTTCGGAGTACCCGGAGCGGACTCCGCGGACATGGTCCGGCGGATACTGACGCCGGACCAGAGTCGGCTATGGGGGGGGGCGGTACCCTATCGCAGTACCCCCTCGACGACAAAAGCCAAGCAACTCGGGTACCCGAGGTGCAGACGCCGGACGTTTCAGCGTCACTGGTGCAGGCGATGACAGCGCAGGTTACTGCGAGCATACTGACGCGGATGGAGTCCGATGAGTTTACTCATCAACTGGCAAAGCGACTGGATATCCAGGACGCTGACACGGAGATCGTCACCGAAGTCTTCCAGTCGGTACTGACTCATGGACGTTATCGTTTGGAGAACAGATCCACGACCGCATCGGAATCGATGCGTACTACCTCGCATCGAGCGATCCGCTCTATGCAGACCCTTATGAAGGGAGTCTCTATGTTCGGGGGCCCGAACGGACGTCTTCCTTTGACAGTCATTGGCTTTCTGACCAGCTTCAAGGCAGCCGCAGACGAGGCATGTAGCATCCCTGGCCCTGACTTGGCGCCGACCCGGGACTACAACCAGAGGGCACCAGGTGCCAGAACACGCCCGCCGTGTGGTGATGGTTGGCGGCCGTGGCCCGTGCCCGGCACTGGGATGCGGTGGACTACGCTATCCACACGTGAGAGAGGGATTTCTGATGGGTTTTTGCATACTTGTGAGGGACTTGATTTGAGAGAAATTGAGTGTGAGATTAGTGAGTGGGAATAGAATTAGTAGTGATAGTGGCCCCCGACCTGACGAGGTTAGACTCGGGTCGGGGCCACTCGGGGGTATGGGGGAGCTACCTGGCCAACGTGCCGAGGCTCCCCCAGATGCACGTTAAGAGGGACAGCGAGGCGCCCTTGGCCCGCACCCTCAGGAAAAAGACAACTGCGCGTTTGCTTTCCTCTTCCCCGTGTGCACTACCGTGCGTATCTGTTTGCTCTGCGAGCAGGCACGTGAGGCAACAGGCATACCACTCTCGTAGTTCCCCTTTCTGTGTTACCTGTCCGTTTTCTCCGAGGGATATTGACACGTGTCGGAGAGGATCGAGTTTTAAACCACATATTTGGTGGAGCAGCAGGGGATGATTGGAGTGTTTGAGAAGAGACATTTGGGAGCAGCGGTTGGTTTGTTCCTGTTCTGTCTTTTTCTGTGGTTTGGGAGTTATTTGCACCCGTTCACGGGAACCCCATTCCTGGCTCTCCAACCCCTCTCTTGTGGTCTTGCGATCTTTGGACACGCAGGCAACTGGACTGTGGCTGTCAAGAGACCAACATGGCTACCCTCCCTGGCACGACGGTGCCCGAAGGGGTAGACCCCGCGTCCCTTGACACATCCCTGGTCACCGCGGGGGACGGTGCCCAACCCGGCGTTCTCCCTACGGGTGAAGCAGACCTGGGCGTGACATCTGGTAGCGGACTGGAGTCTACAGGCGGCCAAGCACCTCCTGCTCCCGTTCCTCCGGCTGTTTCTCCTGTGGGAGCCACCCCGGGGTCAACGGCGTTTGAGTCCGCTCGCAGCAGACGTCTCCCTCCTGTCGGTTCTACTCCTCAACCTCCAGGGATAGCCCCTGGTGTGTTTACTCCTGGACCCACACATGGCAGCTGGGTGTATACACCTCTTCCTGTGGGCACTAGCAGTGCCAGAGGCACCGCTTCAGCTGGTTTTACGGGTCACCCTGAGACCACGACTCCTGGGACCGGCCAAGCTTTTCCTCCCCTTGCATCCTATGTGGCGGGGAGCTCCAAGACCGGTAACTGGAGCAGCCGGAGGCGTCGGCGTCGTCGTCGTCGCACTAGCACCAGCGAGTCCAGTTCCGCCAGCTCTGAGGAGGGATATGACTGGGACGCATCTCCTGGTCCCACCCGGCGCAGGCCAGTCGAGTTTGACTTCCCTGCCCACCAAGTGGGAGATGCCACCCTGAACAGGGTCACGTATTGGGGTAACTACCGGCTGAAGAACCAAGACCAAGGTCACACTCAGAAGATGGCCAAGAAGATGGCATCCCTGAACCGGCGAATGCAGCCGAGCGTCGGGGGACATCCCAAGTTTTCCGGGAAGAAACCGGCGCTTATCTTTGCCTTCCTGCGCCGGTTTGTCAAGGCATGCAACGACAACGATGTGTCCGAGGGGAAGGCACTCTTCCTCCTGGTTAAATTCATGACCGGAGAAGCGGAACAGCGGTTCGCACAGGTTCTACTAGACTCAGCTGGACACATTGTCGGGCAAACCGTGGGGAGCTATCCAGAAGCGGTCAACTGGCTCCTGTCCAACTACGCTGACGCGGACTCCCTGCGCAAGGCAGTGGGCAGGTTGAACCGGGCAACCATGGAGCGCCAAGAAACTCCAGAGGCCTTTGCCCTCTGTGTTCGGAGGATGAGCAAGGCTTGTGGCAACGTTTACCCTCAGGACAGGCTCAAGATGATCTTCTCGGAAGGGCTTCCTGAATATCTTCAAGTGGATGCGGAGAACTACAACCAGGAACATCAAGAACATACCTTCCAGCAGTTGATGGCCAACACCCAGGGCAAGTACCGGCAAGCCAAGGCCCTCCAAGCTCCCATGGTATCAACTCACAAGCCGTTCTCGCGGGTTCGTCCCGGACCCGACAAGTATAAGGGAGGTGATAGCGCTGTACCGGTACTCGCAGTTAGCGAGGCCTCACCCGTGGGGTCAGGAGACAAGTGGGGCGGCTTCGTTTCTAAGGAGCAACCTTCCCTAGTCGCCCCCAAGCAGGTCAAAAACCAGCGATTCCGGGCTTGTTGGCTGTGCCAGAAGGAGGACCACATGTCCTACCAGTGTCCACCCATTCCCAAGGACCTCCAGGAGAAGCTCAAGCGTCAAGGGTTGGTGTTTGCAAAGGCAGTCAACTGGGCTGAGCGGCGAGCACCCTCCAAGATGGACAAGGTACAGGCACACGCAATCCGGGTGGCAACCTTGCAGAGCATCACGGAGGCCCTTGCAAGGGAAGCTCCTACGGACTTTGACCTGCAGACCGAAACCTCTAAGGACTCCTCGGACCCGGGAAACGAGTAGGGAAGGCGCTCTCCCCAAGTGTCTTCCCGAATCTCTGACGGCAGGGTACTTCTACCCGTTCTCCCCTTGCGTGCCGGGAGAAAGGACGGCAGTTACCTGCTCAACCGGTAGCCGCCTGGACACCCTGTTTGTTCAAGGGGACCTTGGTTGTCCTGCGTAAGGAAAACCTCAAGATTAATGCTCGTATGCGTGTGGGGGATAACCTCCCCCAAGCTGTTACGCCGGTGGTTGACACGGGAGCCGGACCAAGCGTCATCACTGAGAACCTGCTACCCCCGGGCTGGCGTCGACATGCCTGGAGAGCGCCTACCCGGACCCATATCGTCGACGCTTCGGGTCAAACCCTACGACCGCTTGGCCGTCTTCCTGTCGCCATCTATGTCAACAATGAACCAATGCTTTTTCCTTTTCTAGTCGTCAAGACTCTATCAGTCCCCCTCATCCTAGGCTGGGACTTCCAGAAGCAGCATGGCAAGAGTATCCGGCCCGGAAAAGGAAAGGTGCAGTTCAACCATGGGTTTGTGTCACCGGTGCTGGAGCGTCTGGACGCCAAGGTTCGGGTAGTAAAGAACAAGAAGGAACGCATCCCACCCTCTACCTTGACTCTCTTCAAACCGGTGCTCCTACCTCCTCGCTCGGAGACCAAGGTTCAAGTAACCACCCGGACTACGGGTCAATGCTTGATCTACGGACGTAAGGAATTTCTGGCGAAACACCGGTTATACTTGGCCCACGGACATCACAAGAAGGTGGAAAGGCACACTCCGTTCTCGGTGCTAATCGCCAACGTGAGCCAGAAGCCGATAACCCTCGCCAAGAGCACTTGAGTTGGAACAGCAGAGCCTTACCGGGGGTTTGCCCGTGCTATGAGCAATGAGGACCTCCTGAACCTGCAACAAGAACTGGCATCCAATTCAACGGCCTTAGACGTACCTTCGAGACAAGAGCAGGCTAGCAGCGTCACCCCGAAGCCCGATCAAGCACCATCCGGGATGCCGAAGGTCAACCAGGAAAATGTCCCTCCCGACTTGAAGGAGGCACTGGAGAAGCTTCTCCAGGAATATCGGTACCTGTGGTCTGGAGAGCTGGGCAAGATGGACGCCACTCTACACCGGATTCAACTCAAGCCAGATGCCAAGCCAGTGCACCTGCAACCATACCGGGCTGGACCTCATCGCCGGGATGAGATTGGAAAGCAGGTTAACAAGATGCTCAAGATGGATGATATCGAGCCGTCTGATGGCGAGTGGGCCTTCCCGGTGGTAGTCGTCCAGCAACCTGGCGGTCACTTCCGTTTCTGCGTTGACTACAGGCGCCTGAACGAGATGACAGTCAAGGATGTATACCCGATATCCCGGATGGATGATTGCATCGACTTTCTTGGCGATGCCACCCTCTTCTCAACGCTGGATTGTAATGCCGGTTACTGGCAGATCCCTCTGGCTGGCGAGGACAAGGACAAGACCACCTTCACGTGCCACCTGGGACTACTCCGGTGCAGGCGTCTTTCTTTTGGTCTCACCAAAGCTCCGGCGACCTTCCAGAGAGCCATCGATATCATCCTGTCGGGGCTCAGGTGGAGAACATGTTTGGTCTACCTGGACGATATTATCGTTTTTTCCAAGACCCCGGCGGAACACCTGGAGCACCTTCGAGAGGTCCTGGCTCTCCTGTCCAAGGCTGGAGTTACCGTGAAGGCCGAGAAGTGCCACCTGTTTGAGACTGAAGTGGAGTACCTGGGGCACGTGCTGAGTCCGGGGGAGATCCGAGTCAATGAGAAGAACATCAAGGCCCTCCGGCATGCACGACAACCTAAGACCCAGACGGAACTCAAGAGCTTTCTGGGTATGTACAACGTCTACCGCCGGTTCGAACGGGAGTATGCCCTGATTGCCCGGCCATTGACCAAGCTCACCAGCAAGAAGCTCCCCGCACAACTCCCGGTGTTTGACGAGAAGCAGACCGCGGCCTTCGAAGAGCTCAAGAAGCGCCTGAACACAACTCTAGTACTGGCGTTACCCAAGCGGGAGGGCCAGTTTGTTCTGGAGACGGATGCCTGTGGCGTCCAGGTGGGGTGCTCACTACTCCAGCAGCAACCTGATGGGCACTTTCTCCTGATAGGCTACTACAGTCGCGTCTTGACTCCAGCCGAGAAGAAGTATTCCACGACGGAGCGCGAGTGCTTGGCGGTCGTCTGGGCTTGCTTCCTGTTACGCCCATATCTTGAAGGACAAGAGTTCCTCATCCGGACGGATCACGCCAGCCTAAGGTGGCTGCTATGCATGGACAGCAGCCAAGGAGGGGTCGCCCGGTGGCGCCTACGTCTTTCAGAACTCAAGTACAAGGTGTGCACCAGAGCAGGGAAGGAGCACCACTGCGCCGACACTATGTCCCGGCTGGAGACTCCTGCAGCCGACACCGGTCCAATCCCGGAGGAAATACCCTGTTTCATCCTCCCGAATGTCGGACGTGGCTGGCATGCTCCCCTGTATGGGACACCTGAAGCTCATCAACCGGTAACCATTCACCGGATGCTGGAGGCACAACTGACGGATCCTCAATACTTGGAGCTTCGCCACCAAATGGACCTGAACCGGAACAGTCGCTTCTCCGAGTCTACAGATGGACTCCTGGTACGGGTGTCACTCTCGATGGGGCAACTCAAGTCTACGTACCCCGGAGTCTACGGGCTGGAATCCTCCGCCTGGAGCACTCGTCTCCCCAGGCCGGACATCCTGGCATCAACCGGAAGTATGCTTCGATGCGACGACACTATTTCTGGGAAACCATGGCCAGTGACGTCCATAAGCACCTGGAGGCTTGTGTCTCTTGTGCAAGGAACCGGTTGTCCCAGAGGAAGAAGACTTCTAAGCTACGCCTATTGCTTGCGGCGGAGCCCTTTGCAAGCTTAAGCATGGACATCCTGGGGCCCCTACCTGAAACATCCTGTGGCAACGTACACCTGCTCATCATTTGTGACCGGTTCTCCAAGTTCACTCAAGCGATCCCGCTGAGCACCGTTACGGCCCTGGATGTCACGTCAGCCTTCTGCGAGTACTGGATAGCTGCCTAGGGCCCTCCAGACTCCGTCTTAACAGACAACGGTCCCCAGTTTGCATCCCTGTTCTTCCAAGGAGTCTGTGACCTGATGGGTATCAAGAACTTGTTCACCACGACGTACCACCCGCAAACGAACGGCCAGGTGGAACGATTCAACCGGACCCTTGTGGATATGCTACGGCACTACGTGGAGGAGCACCAAGAAAACTGGGATGAGCTCCTGGCTGTCCTCACGCTAGCCTACAACTCCCGAGCTCACCGGACAACGGGGGTCGCTCCACTCGACTTTGTCACCCCAAGGCGGCTGACCGACTTCTCCCTGGAAAGAATACCAGACGGTCTCCAGCCTGCACTGAAGTCACGTCCCAAGGCAAAGGATGAGTTCCTGGAACAACTGAAGCTCCTGCTCCCAAGAGTCACGGAGTCAACCCCAAAGACCCAGGAGCGATACAAGCGGGACTATGACAAGGGAGTCCAGGAAACGAACAAGGAACAAGGTGGTGGCGACTGGGTTTTTGTGGACAATCATAGCAAGACCCGGGGAAAGCTGGACTCTAAGACGGATGGACCTTATGAGATCCTGAATACGGACGGCTGGACCTTTCTTCTTGACGTGGATGGCTCTCCGTACCGGGTAAGCAGCGACCATGTCACCCGAGCTCCACCGCCAAGCAAACGGGACTTGACCCTGCGCAACCGGGCCGCAGTACCCTGGTTATCCCAAGAAGAAGGCCGAGAATTTGTCTACGTCAAGGTTGTCGACCACGCCTGGAGGGACGGGCGCTTGTACCTGCGAGTACGCTGGTTCCGTTTCAATCCGGCAGATGATACCTGGGAACCCTGAAACCGGTTACCCATTGCGGACGTCTGCGCCTACACGCGACGGAACGGGACTGAGGGCACTCCGGTGGCCAGAGCCGACAAGATCCTCGAATCGGACTCGGAGGATGACCAGGAGGAAGGATCTGATCAAGACCCGCGGGACGAGCCGAGCTCACCCGTAACAGACGCGGAACAAGAGGATTGAGAAAAAGGGAACGGGTGTATCAAGGAAAACACGCAATGCAAGCATGGAACTATTAAGAAAAACAAGCACCCGCTCGAGCAACCCTTCTCTCCGACTCTTCCCTCCTCGCTCCTTCCTAGACTCTCATCCTCCTTGCCTCCAAGTACTACTCCCGGCGCGGACGCTGCGCCGGGGGAGCGTCCTCCAGCGCCGCCTCCGCAACACGACGGGATCCGGAGGAAGGCGGGATGGCGTAGTGCGGTGGGAGAGGTGCTTCCATGTGTGACGCCATCGGGGCAGTACCGGTAGTTGCCGGGCGCTCCCGCTCGTCCAGATATACCTGTCGGCGCCCCTGGAAGCCAGTGAAGGTCTCCGACCACTGGTGGGCCAAGCCATGCCGCGTCAAAGTCGCCGGAAGTTCACCAACCACTGGGCTGTCCGACATCTGGCCGCTGTCCGCGCAAGCAAACACCCGGTCGACCACATCGTTCAAGACGCTGGCGTAAGTGCCCGGCACCAAAGAAGATCCGACGCCTTCGACCTGCACCGGAAGACGACCCAGCTGTTCCTCAAGCATGCCAACGTCATACTGGTCGCACGTCGGGCCACCTTGGTTCAGGTACGAGTCAGGCACCCGGAAGCGGGTAAGGCGCAGAGTCGGCGCCGGGATCTCGAACCGCCCCGTGGTTGCCACTACCGGACGGTCCACAATAGCCCCAGAAACCGAAGTCCCCAACTCAAGAGGAGGCACAGGGCCGCCAACAGTTGAAGAGGGCGCCCGAGGAGGAACGTCCGGAGTAGTCGGCGACTGGACAGCCACGCCAAGACTAGCTGCATACAAGCGCAGTGCCGGAGGAGCCTAAAGTACAGGCACCGCCGGAGCGGGGCGCAAAGGCGCCGGCGACGGTTTAGGTGAGGCCACCGGGGCGGCAGGTGCAACAGGAGGAAGCGGAGCCGCCGCAGACGCCCGACCGACCGCCGCGGCCCATCCCGACTCTTGTACCGGCGGCCCAGTTGGCAGGAGATCGAGGGCGACCGGAGCCGGAAGGCTGCCTAGCTGCGGCCTCGCCGGCAGCGGCGTCGCCAGCTGCACCTTGGCTGGAGAAGACTGGTAGATCACCTGCACCCAACCTCAGCCAACCCGACGCGGGCTGTTCTGGTCGGCGATCGCGTTCAAGAAGCTCCGGTCATGCACCGGCAGCTGACGCCGGAAGTCAATCATCGCCTGGAAGAGCTCCTTGTACTCCTCGTCCTGGCTGCACAGGAAGTCGACGGTCAACTTGTCGACGTTCCAATCCATCAGGAGGTCTGGGAGGAGCCAGAGCCGGTTGGACACCAAGACTTCGTGGAGCCAGTGGTTGGCCGCCAAGACCGTCATCTCGGAAGTGTACATCATGGACGGGTTGGAATGGAAGAAGCCCTTGATAGACGCCTGGGTCAAGGCGTCGAGAAAGTACCAGGTGAAGGGGATGCTGGATGGAGCAAGCCCGACCGGGATCTCGACTTCCTGCTGCTGCGGGATGACCTTGGGGTAGTACGTCACACGGTTGGCCTTGTCCAGCTTCCACAACTCTTGATGGTTGCAGCTCACGATGAAGTCACGCTGGCGCCCGCGCCGCTCGCCTTGCTCCCGTGCCGACGACAACACGGAGTATTTCCGGGTCAAGAAAGGCGGCTCCAGAGCGACCATGCTCGGATGGGGATCACAGTTCAGGCTCCCCGACCCCTTGAGCGCCTCGTCCCAGACCTTGAGCGCTCGATGCACGTACTCTTCCTCCTCTGGCCGCCGGAGAACGGACCCAGACACGCGACGCTCGGTCAAGGGTAGATCTAGCACCAGCGCGAAGCGGAGCTTTTCCAGGCGAGCAACCCAAGAGGAACTCGAAAAGCTCTGGGAGCGGTCTTGTGCCAGGCGCATCTGGTGCGCTGCATGTAGACGAGTCTTGTCCATCTCCGTCAAGACTCTGCGCTGGAGTTCCTTGCGCCAGATGACCAGGCGATCCTGCTGGCACTGGGCCGCGCTGGCGTTGCCGACCACCGTGGAGTAGCGCCGGCCCGCCAGAGGATCCTGCCCAAGAAGCATCTCCGGGAGACCCACCTGGGGGGTCTCGACCGGGTGCAACGCAGAAGCCGGGGGAACTCGATCCGCCTCCGCCGTGGCGACCGACGCCGGCACCGCCACCCGAGGAACCGGGGGCAGGAGAGGGGCACGGCCGCCCGAGCTCTCCTCTGTCACACTCGCCGCCGGCGCCTCGGTCCCAGCTTGGATCTCGGAACTGGACATGACGTCCAGAATCCGGGGGAACGGGAGGGTCAAGGTGAAGGCGGAGGGGGGGGGGCAGGATTAGAGCAGGTGATCGTGCCCGGGGTGAAGACGCTCGACCTCGGCACCGGTGTGGACGTTCTCGAGGCTGTACACGGTGGCACGTGGTTCGGCCCGAGGACGTGCCGGACTAGGGAGGGAGCTTTGTAGCATCCCTGGCCCCGACTTGGCGCCGACCCGGGATTGCAACCAGAGGGCACCAGGTGCCAGAACACGCCCGCCGTGTGGTGATGGTTGGCGGCCGTGGCCCGTGCCCGGCACTGCGATGCGGCGGACTACGCTATCCACACGTGAGAGAGGGATTTCTGATGGGTTTTTGCATACTTGTGAGGGACTTGATTTGAGAGAAATTGAGTGTGAGATTAGTGAGTGGGAATAGAATTAGTAGTGATAGTGGCCCCCGACCTGACGAGGTTAGACTCGGGTCGGGGCCACTCGGGGGTATGGGGGAGCTACCTGGCCAACGTGCCAAGGCTCCCCCAGATGCACGTTAAGAGGGACAGCGATGCGCCCTTGGCCCGCACCCTCAGGAAAAAGACAACTGCGCGTTTGCTTTCCTCTTCCCCGTGTGCACTACCGTGCGTATCTGTTTGCTCTGCGAGCAGGCACGTGAGGCAACAGGCATACCCCTCTCGTAGTTCCCCGTTCTGTGTTACCTGTTTGTTTCCTCCGAGGGATATTGGCACGTGTCTGAGAGGATCGAGTTTTATACCACAAGGCACTCGTTAACGAGGGGCTAGCCCTGGAGATCCTCCCGTTCTTTGTTGATGAACGGGTACAAGGCATCCTCCGCCAGGCATCCCCGATGCCGGGAATGAGGATCGCAGCCACCCCCATGGATTACCGTGGTATCCTGAAGGAGCTGCTGAGCAGCTGATCAGTGAGGACAAGTGCGAAGACCATTACCGGGCCCTTCTCAACGCCACCGCCCAGTCCCGGGAGGATGAGGATATGTTCGGACGCCGGATACAAGAGCTCGATAACGAGCTTGGGAAGCTCCTCGGAGAAGATGAGCTGCGGGCCATCCTGTTTGCAGGAGTCCCCAACTACGTGCCGATATCCGCACGGGGAGCCAATACGGCTCGGACGAACGTTAGTTGACTGATGCACTTGGGCAAGTCCCTGAGGGACGCCGACCGGGTGCTACACCCGTAGTGTGCCGTAGCGTCGAAGCCCATGGGTGAGGGGAGCAAGCTCAGTCTTACCCTGGTAACGAGGCGGGAGAAGGTGGAACGCAAGGCCGCATCAGCACTGGTGGCGACCGAGTACGCCCCCACGCGTGAGGATAAACCTCTGGTAGACCAGAAGGGCCACCTGTTGCTACCGGCGACACCGGTGATTGATGAGCAAGGTACGGTAGCGCACATCGCCTTGGCTGGTAGCCATTTCCAGGTCAGCGAGGGTGCGGGACGTCGCGTCCCGTATGTATGGACTACGGGGTAAGACCCGGTTACGGGTAACACCCATCAGCCCTTGTGAACATGGGCGGTGCGTACGGAGGCACCTCCGCAGATCGCGGATAGGACCATCCGTCTGGGGGAGTCCAGGTTCCGTTTGGCACCGGGACCCAAGGCGTACCAAGGGGCAGGCACTCGGGCGCCCGAGGCAGGCAACCGGGCCTATATTGCCACCCCGACGCGGACGCCCGGGACGGCCGGCACTTCCGGAGGTATGCTGTGCGGAGACCCCCAGCACTGGATGTCCTCATGTCCGCTCATCCTGGAGGAGCCTCGACGGGCAGCGGGGCAACACAAGGCATCCACTGGGTGGTATCCCGCCGGAGCACCAGCACCTGGTAGGCAGCCAGCTCCAGGGGGAGTACTGGCAGTCGAGGAGGCACCTCCTCTCCCTGATATCCCGGAAGACAGTACGCTGCCAAGCGCGGGAAACGAGTAAGAGGGAGGAAGACACGGAGTCGCTGGGGCAACCCTAGCCAGGCACCCCGGACTGCCGCGGGGAAAGCCCCACGGAGATCGCTGTTGAGCCGACGCCGCATCAATCCCCGGGTACAACTTCCGGCCCCGACGACGAGGCGTCAGGGGAATGATGACCAACCTCCAAGGAAGGGAAGCGAGGACGGGAAGCCCCGTCACGTTGAACCAGACAAGGGCCCTGTCCAGGATGCCCAAGCTGCACCGGATATCTGTGTAGGCCACGTACTGTTCACCTTGGAGATCTTCACGGTCTCAGCCACACTGGGGGTTGACCCCCAGTCGACCCGATCGAGTTACCCTGCACTCGACACAGGGGCTTGGCCGAACCTTATCTGGAAGGAGATCCTCCCGGACAAGTGGCTCCCGCGAATGAGAGTGACTCGGGGACCCACCATCATGGATGCGAATGGTCGTCTCATTCTTACGACAGCAGCGATGTCGCTGCGGGTCACCATCGGGGAACTCACCACGGAAGTCGACTTCCTGGTATGTGAGACCCTATCTGTGCCCTGCATACTGGGGTGCACCTTATCAACGTTCACGTGGATGCAATCCGGCCGAGCCGGAGGACCATTGAGCTACAAGAGGCCGACGGGACAAAGAGAGGACAGACAGCTATCGTCAGGGACCTGACGCTACAAGGGAGCCACGTTAACGTAGCTGAGGTATACGCAAGCGTAGAGCCGAAGACACTCCAGCTGGCCAACTGGACTCGCTTCGAGCCGTTATCGGAGACAGTCCTCCCGGCTTACTGTGACTTAGCAGGCATCTGCAGAGTCCAGTCCAACCTACGAACCTACAAGCGCCATCATGGCCAACGGCATCATAGACCTCCCGGCGGGGGTGTCATCACTGCTCGTGATGGCGAACTATTGCCGTAAGGCAGTCACCCTTCCAAAAGAGACTATTCTCGGGATCGCCGAGCTCAACGAAGGAGACGTGCTTACCCCTGACGAGAAAGGTCAAGTGGAACCACTTGAAGTACTGGCCGCCGGACGCCGAGACCACCGAGCTGAAGGAACCCGACGCCGGGAAGCCTAACCAATCACCGGCTCTGGCGGACATTCTGCCGAAGGACCAAGAAGCCCTGAAGGCACTGGCCGAAGCTGCCCTCGACCACCTTCCCCCTTCGGTAGCCGTGGGGGTACGACGGATGCTACAAAAACATGACGTCATGTGGACCGGCGGGGCCTTGGGTACCATTGGGGCAACCCAAAATCGTATAGACCTGGTACCAGGTGCACGACCAGCGCGGTCGCAACCGCATCGCGCGGGACCTAGTCAACAAGAGATCGTTGATTGAGAAGTGAAGAGGATGAGCGAAGCTAAGGTGATCCGACCTTCGATGTCGAAGTGGGGCGCCCCAGTCGTTATCGTACCGAAGAAGGATCAAACCCCTCGGTTCCGCATCGATTATCAACGCCTCGACTTGGTTACCAAGAAAGACTCATACCCCTTACCAAGGATGGACGAGTGTATCGACTCCCTGGGGGAAGCCACAGTGTTTACCGCTATCAACTGCATTGCCGAGTACTGGCAGATCATAGTTGCAGAGGAGGATATCCCCAAGACGGCGTTCGTCTGTCACAGTGGCGTGTACGAGCTCCTAAGGATGCCCTTCGGCTTGTCCAACGCCCCCGCCACATTCCGGCGGGTCATCGACATTATACTGTCGGGAGTGAAGTGGCGTAACTGCCTAGTGTACTTGGACGACGTCATCGTCTTCTCGCGTAACATGGATGACCATGTGCAACATGTCGACGAGGTACTCACCCTCTTGCGGAACGCCGGGGTTACCCTTCGTCTCAAGAAGTGCGCCATCTTTCAACAGACAGTCGAGTATCTGGGTCATCAGATCACACCAGGTAGTCTGGGAGTGCTCGAAGCTAATACCCGGGCACTCCGGGATGCGCGATTCCCGACCACCCAGACTCAGCTGAAAAGCTTCCTAGGGATGTACAACGTATACCGACGGTTCGTCAAGGACTTCGCTCGTATAGCCAAACCGTTAACGGTTCTGACGAGCAGCGCCTTGCCAAAGGTACTCCAACCTCCCTCGCTGAGCGAGAGAGAGGCATTCGAGCTGCTCAGGCAAGCCCTGCTAGCCCCACCCGAGCTTGCGTTGCCGCATAGACGCGGGACCTTCGTCATCGATGTCGATGCCTGCGATACCCAAGTGGGATGCACCCTGCTACAAGAAGAGACGATCATCGGTACCAATAATGCTATTCCGGACCTACATCCGGTGGAGTACTTCAGCCGGACACTCAACCCGGCTGAGCGTAGCTATAGTGCCACCGAGCGCGAGTGCCTCGGAGTCAAATGGGCAGTGCAACTGCTCCGGCCATACCTGGAAGGATCCAGGTTCATCGTGAGGTCGGACCACGAACCTTTACGATTGCTCCTCAACCTTGGTGACAAGGACTCCGACAGCCATGGACGGCTAGCCCGGTGGAGGCTAAAGATGGCCGAGCACGACTACCGGACCATATATAAGGCCGGCGCTACCTATCATCTGAGAGACGCGCTGTCGCAACTCGATACACCGAGCGGGGATACCCAAAAAGTGGACGAGGACATCCCGGTGGTACCAATTTGCATGGTCGGTAACGCCACCCAAGGTATGGTTGACCATACCATGGCACACCTTGCGTGCCCATTGACCCTCGCGGACTTCCGCGAGGCACAGGCCAACGATGATGACTGTAAACGCCATCACGCTAACCTCCTGGCCGGCACGGCCGGCACCATGTCCGAGAATGAGGACGGACTCATACACCGGCGGGCACCCGCCGATGGACGACATCAATTCGTGGTTCCCGTGTCCATACGACAAGCCGTCATCGATTGAGAACACGAGAACCCTACAGCCGGACACCCGAGGGGTTCGCGCATGTTCGCAGAAATGCGGAGGTTCTTCTACTGGCCAGCAATGGCCGTCGACGTGGTCGACCACGTGCGGGGATGTCACCCGTGTGCACGGAATCGTATGAGTCTTCATAGACGGGCATTCGCTAAGAAACAATTCCCACCCGACGGGCCCAACGAGCAAGTCGCTATCGACATACTCGGGCCACTTCCGGTATCGGAAGAAGGGAACAGGTACATCCTGGTCATGTCCGACCGGTTTACCAAGCTGTCACGAGCAGGAGCCCTTCCGAATGACACGGCATATACGATCATGAACGCAGTGGTTGACCACTGGATCAGTGCATACGGAGTAATCAAGCAACTCCTCTCCGACAACGGAGCAAACCTTACGCCCGCATTCTGCACTAAGGTCATGGGCATGTTCGATATCGAACCACGTCGGGCCTCCAACTACCACCCGCAGTCCAACGGGCAGGTGGAGCGGTTCAACCGCACCATCGTCAAGATGCTCCAATGCTACGTGGCGGAACACACGAACAACTGGGACAGGCTCCTGTCCGTATTGACCCTGGCATACAATGCCAGGCCCCACCGGAGCACCAACATTGCTCGACTGGAGTGGGTCATGCCAATGGGCGTCGGTAACCTGACGCTGCCACCGGGCAGATGCACTCGGTATGACAAACCGAAGGGCCGACCGGCCGAACGGATCCACTTAGCTTGGTTGGCCAAGCTATCGTGGATGATACCTAAGCTCAAGGGTGCCCTTGACCGTACAAAACTTCGATACAAGAAGAACTTCGACGCCCGACAACGGGTACGCAACGCAACCCTGGTAACAGGTGACTGGGTCTATATCAGACACCAGAAGTTCCGAGGGAACCAGCTTATGCAACCGGTCAAGGGACCGCACCAGATCCTACACAGAGATGATTACTCTGTCATCCTGCACTCCGATACGGAGATACAACGCATCAATCTCAATGATGTGACACCTGCTCCGAAGCCGGAACAGCCTCGGCCGGTACCGGCTGGGTTGATACATGAAGCGCTTACTACCCACCGGTCAGATCATCCGGTGGGGCCGGATGGGATTCCATACCAAGTATAGAGCGTGGTCGGACACACCGACTCGGACCTACCAGGACCCTGGTACGTCAAAGTGATGTGGATCGGATACGACTCACCCACCTGGGAACATGCGGCGAATATACCCCGCCAACTTCTCGTGCCTTACATGAGGCGACGACGCCTGCTGTAACAACCCAACCGACACCGACTTCGGCTGTTGGGGGGTGAGGCTTATACCTACTAAGTAGGGTGTGACATGGATTCGGCAAGACTTAGGTTCACTAAGTCGGAGCGGACTTAGACAAATTAAGCGGGCTACTGACTTTAACAAGTTTTACTTGAAAAGATGAATAACTCCGATAATTTCAAAGTAACCTGAGGCACACACCATGGTTAACTTTCATCCATGGAGCAAGTGACAGACCGAGGAAGGGTGGCCTTCACGAGTATTACCCAACCGGGATGGGTCGGGGGCGCAAGAACAACCAAGGCGAGCCACTGCTAATGTAGACGGGGGACTCCCCGAAGGCAGCCATCGGAATCATGCCAACGCCCCAGCGGGGGATGAGTTTATACCAACTACCGCCCGGCCACCATAAGGGTCACCAGGTCCCTCTCCCTCAGAGCAACAGCACTCTTCAGGGGGTACCCCCGCTGCCCGAAGGAGGCCACTCACGCGTAGACGCGTACACCTCAATGCTCCACCGGTCGGCAATCTCGCGACGGTCAATCGCCTGAGTAACCTCAGTGCATAGCTCCACGAAAGTGCTGCGACCAGCCTCCACTTCTTCCAGAGCTAGCTGGAGGCGGTCCAGCACCCCACCGAAGCAGCGCGCGGTACAACCAGCGCAGCACCTGGGGGGATATCCCCCCAGCTAACAGAAAGACCCTCCCGCAGCTTGCGGGTACTGAGGGCGTCAACGCCCTCATACCATAGACCGGGACCCCCGTCCGGCATGACGGGGACGAAAGGAGGCACGGGCGCAGCCAGAGGACCCACAGGAGCCGATATGGCTACCACCGGAGCCGGTGCAGCCCGATACGAGGCACGGTAGGACTCCACGGAAGGGGGTCCACCGTAAACCCGTCGGGATTCCACCCGACGACGGGACACCTCACGCTCCGCACCCGTAGAGTCCCACTCTCGGGGACGACGGCCAACCCCCACCGGTATCGGGTTACCGAACCACGGGGCAAGGACCTGAAGAGGGTCATGGATTACCATGGGAATACCCAGGTCAGGAACAGTTTCAGTGGACGCCCACCCACGGTAACTGGGCTCACCCGCCTGAGTGCGCCGGATGCGCAACGAGTGACGAGGCAAGGGGGAAGCCCCAGCCTGCGGATTCCGGTACGGGGGAAGGGTCAACACCCCAGCCCAGTTCACAGCATCGTGAACAGCCAGCAGGGCCTCGAACTCCCGGGCCAACCCGTTCTTGGCAGCAATGCGGTCAACGCCCAGCTCCCCAATATGCCGACGGACACCCGTCGGAAGATGAAGCAGCCGCCCCTGCCGACGGACGTACAGCAAGAAGGATGAAGCCTGCCCGAGGGTAACCTCAAGGGTGAAGGTCCCCTGCAACGGGTGGACCGGTCGGGAGGCCAACACACTACCAAAGTATCGGAGACAGGGGCCGGTGTCAAACCGTAAAGCCGGGGCGGGCTCCCACCCCTCCTGCCGTAGAGGCGGGCGCACTGGAGTGTACACCGGCGCGCGACCGCTACCGGTCTGCAACGCACACGTTATATCGGTGCGGAACGCATCCGCCATGACACCATGGTTGCGTCGCCAGCTCGACGCCGACTTCAGCCCCGCCATGGGCGGGTACGGCGCCGTCAACGTCAGATGCGGGGATACCCACGGGAAGTACTCAAACACATGATACTGGCCGGCATCGGGCACGGTGTGCCCGAACGCAACAGGGGTCACAGAGGCCGCAAACCCCCGAACACAAGCCGGGTAGTAAACGTCCCGCGGCAACGCAGGAGCAACCAAGTCGCATACCCCGAACGCGGGGTCGAGGTAGACCTCACCCCGTCCCACCCGGGTGCGCCAGAGCTGCGCATGCCGGTCGTCCGGCTGACTCAGTATCCAATGATGCTCCACACGGACAGCATTCGGCTGGTTGACCAGCCGCACCAACTCCCGTTCCCAACTCGGGTCCAACTTGATGCGCCGGGAGGAACCCCTACGGTAGCTCGGCGGGTGAAAGTCCACCCGCATCCGGCCAGCAGAGTCCATGGGCTCTTGCACGGTAAGGCCTCGAACCAGAGCCACCAAGTCGGACACCGACATGGAGAGGTGGCCCGTCACCAAAGCGACGCCGCCACCCAGCGGGGCAACCCGGGCGGGCACAGAAAAAATCGGCGGCGCCGGGGGCAGCCTCACCGGCATATGGGCCGGCGCCGCAGGCGCACGGGGGCGAGGAGGAAGAAGAAGGGCGGGCGCCCGTCTGTAGCAATATGGTTGTCCGTATTGTGACCCTAATATCAGGGGGGCTACTTCTAATCCTTAACTTTCAATTTGAGAGTCCGAACTGGTCACGGTATCTATAAGTTACGTATGACCAGAGGGACTTGCATCTTGGGGTGGAGGGTAGTTAGTAGTGTCTCCGAGGGTTTATTACGAGGGGGCCGGTGGCGAATCCACCGCCGGCCAAGGTAGAACAACAAACCCCTCCCATTTGGGCTCCCATCTTGGTCCCGTGGCTTGCGCTCCAAGGACAGCAACCTTGGCCTCCCGGTGACGTTGGTGCCGATCCCCCTTGGTGAGTGTTCCCTGAGAGTGGACGTGCGACGGATTCCTATTGTGCTACATTGGTGGAGCAGCAGGGGACGGGTTTCCGTCACCCTTGTGGTGACGCCGTCTTCGGCCCTGGCACACGGATAGGGATCCGGTCCTTTTCTTGTACTCGTGGTGTTGCGACCTGATCGATTGTGTTGAGCTTTCACCTGTGACTGTGACATACTGTTACTCTCCCCAATCTACCCCCTCGCTCTCTTATTCGCGGTGATCGTTGCGTCGGTGGACTGATTGTGACTATGTCTACCCAAGAGACGGGGAACGTTCAAGATGACGGATCGGCGTCGACGCCGATTCCGGAGGTGACTACGGGAACCGGGATCGGGAACCCGATCGATAACATTGAGACGCCAATGCTTTCCGGTGCCGGATCGACGTTTGGCACGGCTCGGACGGCAGGAGGCGGGGGCCCGCCTCAACTGTCGTCGACCGACCTCACTCCGCCGCCTCCTTCACCAGGGGATTCCCTGATGGCATCATTGGCCCGCATCGAGGCCCGGTTTTCCGGGCTCGACGCCCGTCAAGATCGGACGGAGGACGCAATGGCAGTGTTGATGTCAATACGGCACACGACGGGACCCCGTCGTGTTCCTCCCACACCGGTACGGTTCGAACCGGCCGGACTACTTTCGGAGTCCACCAGGGTCAATCCCGGGGTTGCTACTCCTGGACAACCCCCGGACACAAGGGGGTATGGGTCCGACTCGTCGGCAGAGTTGGAACGGAGTCACACGGAGCGATACGCTCGGAGCACCCGAAGCGGACTCCGCGGACACGACCCGGCGGATACGTACGCCGGGGGAGAGTCGGTTATTGGGGGAGGGGGAACCCTCTCGCAGTACCCCCACGACGAAGGAGGCCAGGCAACTCGGGTTCCCGAGGTGCCGACGCCTAAAGCACCATCTTCAGTGGTGGAAGCTATGACCGCGCAGGTAACTGCGAGCCTACTGAAGCGGATGGAGTCCGATGAGTTCGCTCATCAACTGGCTAAGCGACTGGATATCCAGGACGCTGACACGGAGATCGTCAACGAGGTCTTCCGGTCGGTTCTTACTCCGGAACGTTATCGTTTGGAGGACCGCTCTACCACCGTATCGGAATCGATGCGTAATACGTCGCATCGGGCGATCCGCTCTATGCAGACCCTTATGAAGGGAGTCCCTATGTTCGGGGGGCCGAACGGACGCCCGTTGGCAGTCATCGGCTTCTTGACTAGCTTCAAGGCAGCCGCAGACAAGGCGCTCGTTAACGAGGGGCTGGCCCTGGAGATCCTCCCGTTCTTTGTTGATGAACGGGTGCGAGGCATTCTTCGCCAGGCATCCCCGATGCCGGGAATGAGGGTCGCGGCCACCCCCATGGATTACCGTGGGATATTGAAGGAGCTGCTGAGCAGCTACCTCAGTGAGGACAAGTGCGAGGACCACTATCGGGCCCTTCGCACTGCCACCGCCCAGTCCTGGGAGGATGAGGAGATGTTTGGACGCCGGATCCAAGAGCTCGACTACGAGCTGGGGAAGCTCCTCGGAGAAGGGGAGCTACGGGCCATCCTGTTCGCAGGAGTACCCAACTACGTGCGGATATCCGCACGGGGCGCCAACACGGCACGGACGAACTTCAGTCGACTGATGCATATGTGCAAGTCCCTAGGGGACGCCTACCGGGTTCTACACCCGGAGTGTGCCTTGGCCCCGAAGCCCAAGGGTGAGGGAGGCAAGCCCAGTCTTACCCCGGTACCGAGGCAAGAGAAGGTGGAACGTAAGGCCGCACCAGTACTGGTGGCGACCGAACATACCCCTATTGGTGAGGATGACCCTCTAGTCGACCAACAGGGCCACCTGTTGCTACCGGCGACGCCGGTGATTGATGAACATGGTACGGTAGCGTACATCGCCCCTGCTGGAACCCAGTTCCAGGTCAACGAAGGAACGGGACGGCGCGTCCCGTATGTGCGGACTACGGGGTACTCCCCGGTGACGGGTAACCCTCACCAACTCTTGCCAACATGGGCGGTGCGCACGGAGGCACCTCCGCAGATTGCGGGCCGACCCAACCGGTTGGGGGAGTCCATGTTCCGGTTGACCCAAGGACCCAAGGCCTACCAGGGAGCAGGCACTCGGGCGCCCGAGGGAGGCAACCGTAGCTACGGGGCTACCCCGATGCGACCTCAAGGGGGGACCGGCACGTCCGGGTGTATGTTGTGTGGGGATCCCCAGCACTGGGTGTCTTCCTGCCCACTCATCCCCGAGGAGTCTCGGCGGGCAGCGGCGCAACGCAAGGCATCCACCGGGGGGTATCTCGCCCGAGCACCCGGACCCGCACCGGGTAGGCAGCCAGCTCCAGGTGGAGTACTGGCCGTCGAGGGGGCACCTCCTCAGCCGGATGTCCCGGCGGACAGCACCCTACCAAGGGCGGGAAACGAGTAAGAGGAAGGACGACACGGGGTCGCTGGGGTAACCCGAGCAAGCCACCCCGGACTGCCGCGGGGAAAGCCCCACGGAGAGCGCGGTTGAGCCGACGCCGCATCAACCCCCGGGTACACCTTCCGGCCCCGACGACACGGCGTCAGGGGATTGATGACCAACCTCCAAGGTTGGGAGGAGAGGACGGGAAGCCCCGTCACGTTGAACCAGACAAGGGCCCTGTTCAGGATGCCCGAGCTACACCGGATATCGGTGTAGGACATGTGTTGTTTACCTTGGAG
Source organism: Pyropia yezoensis (assembly GCA_009829735.1). NCBI lineage: Eukaryota > Rhodophyta > Bangiophyceae > Bangiales > Bangiaceae > Pyropia > Pyropia yezoensis. The sequence goes on from CM020620.1 coordinate 23,541,238, forward strand.
AACTTCAAGGTATCAGCCACACTGGGGGTTGACCCCCAGTCGACACGATCGCACTACCCTGTACTGGATACAGGGGCTGGACCCAACCTTATCCGGAAGGATACCCTCCCGGACAAGTGGCTTCCACGAGTCAGAGTGACTCGGGGACCCACCATCAAGGACGCGAATGGTCGACTCATTCGTACGACCGCAGCGGTGTCGCTGCGGGTTACCATCGGGGATCTCACCACGGAAGTTGACTTCCTGGTATGTGAAACGCTATCGGTGCCCTGCATACTGGGGTGCACCTTCATCAACGTTCACGTTGATGCAATCCGGCCAGGCCGGAGGACCGTCGAGCTTCAAGAAGCCGACGGGACGAAGCGAGGACACACGGCTATCGTCAGGGACCTGACGCTACAAGGAAGCCACGTTAACGTGGCTGAGGTGTACGCAAGCGTCGAGCCGAAGACACTTCGGTTGGCCAAGCGAACTCGCTTTGAGCCGTTGTCGGAGACAGTCCTCCCGGTTAACTGCGACCTCGCAGGCATCTGCAGAGTCCGTTCCAACCTGCGGACGTACAAGCGCCATGGGTTGACCATGGCCAACGGTCTCATAGACCTCCCAGCAGGAGGGTCGTCCCTCCTAGTGATGGCGAACTATCGCCGTAAGGCAGTCACCCTCCCGAAGGGAACTATCCTCGGGATTGCCGAACTCTACGAAGGAGATATCCTTACCCCTGATAAGGAAGGTCAAGTGGAACCACTTGAAGTACTGGCGGTCGCCGAGACCACCGAGCGACAGCAACCCGATGACGGGAAGCCTAACCCATCGGCGGCTCCGGCGGACCTGCCGCCAAAGGACCAAGAGGCCTTGAAGGCACTGGCCGAGGATGTCCTCGACCACCTTCCCCCTTCGGTAGCCGAAGGGGTACGACGGATGCTAAGAAAGCATGACGTCATGTGGACAGGCGGGGCCTTGGGGACCATTGGGGCAACCCAACATCGTATAGACCTGGTACCAGGCGCACGACCCGCCCGCTCACGACCGCACCGAGCGGGACCTATGCAACGAGAGATCGTTGATGGAGAAGTGAAGAGGATGAGTGAAGCTAAGGTGATCCGACCTTCGATGTCGGAGTAGGGTGCCCCAGTCGTTATCGTACCGAAGAAGGATCAAACCCCTCGGTTTTGCATCGATTATCGACGCCTTAACTTGGTTACCAAGAAGGACTCATACCCTTTACCAAGGATGGATGAATGCATCGACTCCCTGGGGGAGGCTACGGTGTTTACCACCATCGACTGCAATGCCAGATACTGGCAGATCCCGGTGGCGGACGAGGATATCCCCAAGACGGCATTCGTCTGTCACAGTGGAGTGTACGAGTTCCTAAGGATGCCCTTCGGATTGTCCAACGCCCCCGCTACATTCCAGCGGGCTATCGACATCATACTGTCGGGGGTGAAGTGGCGTAACTGCCTAGTGTACCTCGATGACGTCATCGTCTTCTCGCGTGACATGGATGACCATGTACAACATGTTGACGAGGTACTCACCCTCTTGAGGAACGCCGGGGTAACCCTGCGTCTGAAGAAGTGCGCCTTCTTCCAACAGACGGTCGAGTATCTGGGCCACCAGATAACCCCTGGTAAACTAGGGGTACTCGAAGCCAATACCCGGGCACTCCGGGATGCCCGGTTCCCCAACACCCAGACGCAGCTCAAGAGCTTCCTGGGAATGTGCAATGTATACCGACGGTTCGTCAAGGACTTCGCTCGGATAGCTAAACCGTTAACGGTTCTTACGAGCAGTACCTTACCCAAGGTACTCCAACCTCCTTCGCCTAGCGAAGAGGAGGCATTCGAGTCGCTGAAGCGAGCCCTACTAGCCCCACCCGTCCTTGCGTTACCGCATAGACTGGGTACCTTCGTCATCGATGTCGATGCGTGTGATACACAAGTGGTATGCACCCTGTTACAGGGAGAGACGTTGATAGGTACCGATAACGTTATCCCGGACCTACGTCCGGTAGGGTACTTCAGCCGGACACTCAACCCGGCTGAGCGGAACTATAGTGCCACCGAGCGTGAATGCCTCGGAGTTTTATGGGCAGTGCAACTGCTCCGTCCATACCTGGAGGGCTCCAGGTTCATCGTGAGGTCCGACCACGAACCCCTACGATGGCTCCTCAACCTTGGTGACAAGGATTCCGATAGCCATGGGAGGCTAGCCCGATGGAGGCTGAAGATTGCCGAGCACGACTACAGCACCGTGTACAAGGCTGGGTCAACCCACCACCTCGGAGACGCGTTGTCTCGACTCGACACCCCGAGCGGGGATACCCGCCCGGTGGACGAAGACATCCCGGTGGTACCGGTGTGCACAGTGGGTAATGCTACCCAGGGTATGGTTGACCATACCATGGCACACCTTACGTGCCCATTGACCCTCGCGGACTTCCGCGAGGCACAGGCCAACGACGATGACTGTAAACGCCATCGTGCTAACCTCCTGGCCGGTACGGCCGGCATCTTCTCCGAGAACGAAGACGGACTCATATACCGGCGGGCACCCGCCGATGGACGACATCAAGTCGTGGTTCCCGTGTCCTTACGGCAAGCCGTCATGAAACGAGAACATGAGAACCCTACAGCCGGACACCCGGGGGGTTCACGTATGTTCGCAGCAATGCGGAGGTTCTTCTACTGGCCAGCAATGGCCGTTGACGTGGTCGACCACGTAAGGGGATGCCACCCCTGTGCACGTAAACCGCATGAGCCTACATAGGCGGGCGTCTGCCATGAAGCTATTCCCACCCGATGGGCCCAACGAGCAAAGTCGCTATCGACATACTCGGGCCACTTCCGATAACGGAAGAAGGGAACAGGTACATCCTGGTCATGTCTGACCGCTTCACTAAGCTGTCCAAGAGCGGCAGCCATCCCGAATGATACGGCATACACGATCATGAACGCAGTGGTTGACC
>CM020620.1:23544705-23580953 GCA_009829735.1 Pyropia yezoensis
AAGCTCCTCGGAGAAGGGGAGCTACGGGCCATCCTGTTCGCAGGAGTACCCAACTACGTGCGGATATCCGCACGGGGCGCCAACACGGCACGGACGAACTTCAGTCGACTGATGCATATGTGCAAGTCCCTAGGGGACGCCTACCGGGTTCTACACCCGGAGTGTGCCTTGGCCCGAAGCCCAAGGGTGAGGGAGGCAAGCCCAGTCTTACCCCGGTACCGAGGCAAGAGAAGGTGGAACGTAAGGCCGCACCAGTACTGGTGGCGACCGAACATACCCCTATTGGTGAGGATGACCCTCTAGTCGACCAACAGGGCCACCTGTTGCTACCGGCGACGCCGGTGATTGATGAACATGGTACGGTAGCGTACATCGCCCCGCTGGAACCCAGTTCCAGGTCAACGAAGAACGGGACGGCGCGTCCCGTATGTGCGGACTACGGGGTACTCCCCGGTGACGGGTAACCCTCACCAACTCTTGCCAACATGGGCGGTGCGCACGGAGGCACCTCCGCAGATTGCGGGCCGACCCAACCGGTTGGGGGAGTCCATGTTCCGGTTGACCCAAGGACCCAAGGCCTACCAGGAGCAGGCACTCGGGCGCCCGAGGGAGGCAACCGTAGCTACGGGGCTACCCGATGCGACCTCAAGGGGGGACCGGCACGTCCGGGTGTATGTTGTGTGGGATCCCCAGCACTGGGTGTCTTCCTGCCCACTCATCCCCGAGGAGTCTCGGCGGCAGCGGCGCAACGCAAGGCATCCACCGGGGGGTATCTCGCCCGAGCACCCGGACCCGCACCGGGTAGGCAGCCAGCTCCAGGTGGAGTACTGGCCGTCGAGGGGGCACCTCCTCAGCCGGATGTCCCGGCGGACAGCACCCTACCAAGGGCGGGAAACGAGTAAGAGGAAGGACGACACGGGGTCGCTGGGGTAACCCGAGCAAGCCACCCCGGACTGCCGCGGGGAAAGCCCCACGGAGAGCGCGGTTGAGCCGACGCCGCATCAACCCCCGGGTACACCTTCCGGCCCCGACGACACGGCGTCAGGGGATTGATGACCAACCTCCAAGGTTGGGAGGAGAGGACGGGAAGCCCCGTCACGTTGAACCAGACAAGGGCCCTGTTCAGGATGCCCGAGCTACACCGGATATCGGTGTAGGACATGTGTTGTTTACCTTGGAGAACTTCAAGGTATCAGCCACACTGGGGGTTGACCCCCAGTCGACACGATCGCACTACCCTGTACTGGATACAGGGGCTGGACCCAACCTTATCCGGAAGGATACCCTCCCGGACAAGTGGCTTCCACGAGTCAGAGTGACTCGGGGACCCACCATCAAGGACGCGAATGGTCGACTCATTCGTACGACCGCAGCGGTGTCGCTGCGGGTTACCATCGGGGATCTCACCACGGAAGTTGACTTCCTGGTATGTGAAACGCTATCGGTGCCCTGCATACTGGGGTGCACCTTCATCAACGTTCACGTTGATGCAATCCGGCCAGGCCGGAGGACCGTCGAGCTTCAAGAAGCCGACGGGACGAAGCGAGGACACACGGCTATCGTCAGGGACCTGACGCTACAAGGAAGCCACGTTAACGTGGCTGAGGTGTACGCAAGCGTCGAGCCGAAGACACTTCGGTTGGCCAAGCGAACTCGCTTTGAGCCGTTGTCGGAGACAGTCCTCCCGGTTAACTGCGACCTCGCAGGCATCTGCAGAGTCCGTTCCAACCTGCGGACGTACAAGCGCCATGGGTTGACCATGGCCAACGGTCTCATAGACCTCCCAGCAGGAGGGTCGTCCCTCCTAGTGATGGCGAACTATCGCCGTAAGGCAGTCACCCTCCCGAAGGGAACTATCCTCGGGATTGCCGAACTCTACGAAGGAGATATCCTTACCCCTGATAAGGAAGGTCAAGTGGAACCACTTGAAGTACTGGCGGTCGCCGAGACCACCGAGCGACAGCAACCCGATGACGGGAAGCCTAACCCATCGGCGGCTCCGGCGGACCTGCCGCCAAAGGACCAAGAGGCCTTGAAGGCACTGGCCGAGGATGTCCTCGACCACCTTCCCCCTTCGGTAGCCGAAGGGGTACGACGGATGCTAAGAAAGCATGACGTCATGTGGACAGGCGGGGCCTTGGGGACCATTGGGGCAACCCAACATCGTATAGACCTGGTACCAGGCGCACGACCCGCCCGCTCACGACCGCACCGAGCGGGACCTATGCAACGAGAGATCGTTGATGGAGAAGTGAAGAGGATGAGTGAAGCTAAGGTGATCCGACCTTCGATGTCGGAGTAGGGTGCCCCAGTCGTTATCGTACCGAAGAAGGATCAAACCCCTCGGTTTTGCATCGATTATCGACGCCTTAACTTGGTTACCAAGAAGGACTCATACCCTTTACCAAGGATGGATGAATGCATCGACTCCCTGGGGGAGGCTACGGTGTTTACCACCATCGACTGCAATGCCAGATACTGGCAGATCCCGGTGGCGGACGAGGATATCCCCAAGACGGCATTCGTCTGTCACAGTGGAGTGTACGAGTTCCTAAGGATGCCCTTCGGATTGTCCAACGCCCCCGCTACATTCCAGCGGGCTATCGACATCATACTGTCGGGGGTGAAGTGGCGTAACTGCCTAGTGTACCTCGATGACGTCATCGTCTTCTCGCGTGACATGGATGACCATGTACAACATGTTGACGAGGTACTCACCCTCTTGAGGAACGCCGGGGTAACCCTGCGTCTGAAGAAGTGCGCCTTCTTCCAACAGACGGTCGAGTATCTGGGCCACCAGATAACCCCTGGTAAACTAGGGGTACTCGAAGCCAATACCCGGGCACTCCGGGATGCCCGGTTCCCCAACACCCAGACGCAGCTCAAGAGCTTCCTGGGAATGTGCAATGTATACCGACGGTTCGTCAAGGACTTCGCTCGGATAGCTAAACCGTTAACGGTTCTTACGAGCAGTACCTTACCCAAGGTACTCCAACCTCCTTCGCCTAGCGAAGAGGAGGCATTCGAGTCGCTGAAGCGAGCCCTACTAGCCCCACCCGTCCTTGCGTTACCGCATAGACTGGGTACCTTCGTCATCGATGTCGATGCGTGTGATACACAAGTGGTATGCACCCTGTTACAGGGAGAGACGTTGATAGGTACCGATAACGTTATCCCGGACCTACGTCCGGTAGGGTACTTCAGCCGGACACTCAACCCGGCTGAGCGGAACTATAGTGCCACCGAGCGTGAATGCCTCGGAGTTTTATGGGCAGTGCAACTGCTCCGTCCATACCTGGAGGGCTCCAGGTTCATCGTGAGGTCCGACCACGAACCCCTACGATGGCTCCTCAACCTTGGTGACAAGGATTCCGATAGCCATGGGAGGCTAGCCCGATGGAGGCTGAAGATTGCCGAGCACGACTACAGCACCGTGTACAAGGCTGGGTCAACCCACCACCTCGGAGACGCGTTGTCTCGACTCGACACCCCGAGCGGGGATACCCGCCCGGTGGACGAAGACATCCCGGTGGTACCGGTGTGCACAGTGGGTAATGCTACCCAGGGTATGGTTGACCATACCATGGCACACCTTACGTGCCCATTGACCCTCGCGGACTTCCGCGAGGCACAGGCCAACGACGATGACTGTAAACGCCATCGTGCTAACCTCCTGGCCGGTACGGCCGGCATCTTCTCCGAGAACGAAGACGGACTCATATACCGGCGGGCACCCGCCGATGGACGACATCAAGTCGTGGTTCCCGTGTCCTTACGGCAAGCCGTCATGAAACGAGAACATGAGAACCCTACAGCCGGACACCCGGGGGGTTCACGTATGTTCGCAGCAATGCGGAGGTTCTTCTACTGGCCAGCAATGGCCGTTGACGTGGTCGACCACGTAAGGGGATGCCACCCCTGTGCACGTAACCGCATGAGCCTACATAGGCGGGCGTCTGCCATGAAGCTATTCCCACCCGATGGGCCCAACGAGCAAGTCGCTATCGACATACTCGGGCCACTTCCGATAACGGAAGAAGGGAACAGGTACATCCTGGTCATGTCTGACCGCTTCACTAAGCTGTCAAGAGCGGCAGCCATCCCGAATGATACGGCATACACGATCATGAACGCAGTGGTTGACCTCTGGATCAGTGCATACGGAGTCATGAAGCAACTCCTCTCCGATAAAGGAGCAAACCTTACGTCGGCATTCTGCACTAAGGTCCTGGGCATGTTCGGTATCGAACCACGTCGGGCATCCGACTACGACCCGCAGTCCAACGGGCAGGTGGAGCGGCTCAACCGCACCATCGTAAAGATGCTACAGTGCTACGTGGCCGAGCACACGAACACTTGGGACAGGCTTCTGTCCGTACTCACCCTGGCATACAATGCGAGGCCACATCGGAGCACAAACATTGCTCCGCTGGAGTGGGTCATGCCACTAGGCGTCGGTAACCTGACGCTGCCACCCGGCAGGTGCACTCGGTATGATACACCGAAGGGCCGACCCGCCGAACGCATCCACCTAGCTTGGTTGGCCAAGCTATCGTGGATGATTCCTAAGCTCAAGGGTGCCCTTGACAGAACACAACTTCGATATAAGAAGAACTTCGACGCCCGACTACGGGTGCGCAACGCAACCCTGGTAACAGGTGACTGGGTCTATATCAGACACCAGAAGATCCGAGGGAACAAGCTTATGCAACCGGTCAAGGGACCGTACCAGATCCTCCACAGAGATGACCACTCTGTTATCTTACACTCCGATACGGAGATTCAACGCATCAGCATGAATGATGTCACATCTGCTCCGATGCCGGAACAGCCTCAGCCGGTACCGGCTGGGTTGCTACATGAAGCTCTTACAACCCACCGGTCAGATGACCCGGTGGGACCGGATGGGATTCCATACCAAGTAGAGAGCGTGGTCGGACGCACCGACTCGGACCTACCAGGACCCTGGTACGTCAAGGTTATGTGGGTCGGATACGACTCACCCACCTGGGAACAGGCGGCAAATATACCCCGCCAACTCCTCATGCCGTACATGAGGCGACGACGTTTACTGTAACAACCCAACCGACACCGACTTCGGCTGTTGGGGGGTGAGGCTTATACCTACTAAGTAGGGTGTGACATGGTTATGGCAGACTTAGGTTTCTAAGTCAAATCAGACTTAGGTTTCTAAGTCGAACCAAGCTTAGGTAACTGAGTAGAGCTAAGCTTAGGTAACGAAGTAAAACCTGAACCTTAATAAGTTAACTTAAAGGTAAAGGCTAACCTCGATAATATCGAAGTAACTAGAGGGCTTACACGGGAGGATGACCTCCCAAAGCCAAGACACAAAGTGAGGGAGGATGACCTCCCCAAGCATGAACCTACCGGAAGAAGTTGGACGGGAGGCAAGGCACCACTGAGCCAGAAGGGGTACTCCCCAGGGCAGCAAACAGAGGCAAGCAATGCCCCCAAAGGAGATGAGTTTATACTCACTACCACCCGGCTACCATGAGGGTTGCCGGGGCCCTCTCCCGCACAAACAATAGCACTCCCCAGTGGGTAGACCCACTGCCTGAGGGAGGCCACTCACGCGTAAGCGCGTAGACCTCCGTGCTCCACCGGTCGGCAACGTCACGACGGTCGACCACCCGAGTTACCTCGGTGCATAACTGGACGAGGGTGCTGCGGCCAGCCTCCACGTCCTCCAGAGCTTTCTGGAGGCGGTCCAGCACGCCACCGAAGCAACGCGCTGACCCAACCAGCGCAGCACCTGGGGGGATATCCCCCCAGCTAACAGAGAGACCCCCACGCATTGCGCGGGTAACAAGGGCGTCAACGCCCTCATACCAGAGACGGGGACCCCCGTCATGTAGGACAGGGGCGGGAGGTGACACTGGCGCAGCCAGAGGAGCCACAGGAGCCGACAAGGCTACCACCGGAGCCGGTGGCACCTGATACGAGGCCCGGTAGGACCCTACCGAAGGGGCTCCACCGTAACCACGGCGGTACTCCGCCCGACGACGGGACACCTCACGCTCCCCACCCACAGAGCCCCACTCTCGGGGACGACGGCCAACCGCCGCCGGCATCGGGTTACCGAACCACGGAGCAAGGACCTGAAGAGGGTCATGGATAACCATGGGAATACCCAGGTCAGCAACAGCCTCGGTGGATGCCCACCCATGGCAACTGGGCTCACCCGGATGAGTACGCCGGACACGCAACGAGTGACGAGGCAAGGGGGAAGCCCCAGCCTGCGGGTCCCGGTACGGGGGAAGGGCCAACACCCCAGCCCAGTTCACGGCATCGTGAACAGCCAGCAGGGCTTCGAACTCCCGGGCCAACCCGGTCTTGGCGGCTATCAGATCCACGCCCAACTGCGCGATGTGCCGACGGACACCCGTCGGAAGATGAAACAGACGACCCTGCCGGCGGACGGACAGCAAGAAGGATGAAGCCTGCCCGAGGGTAACCTCAAGGGTGAAGGTACCCTGCAACGGGTGGACCGGTCGCGAGGCCAACACACTCCCGAAGTAGCGAAGACAGAAGCCGGTGTCAAACCGGAACGCAGGGGCGGGTTCCCACCCCTCCTGCCATAGCGGCGGGCGCACGGGAGTGTATACCGGAGCACGACCGTTGCCGGTCTGCAACGCACACGTTATATCCGTGCGGAACGCATCCGCCATGACACCATGGTTACGTCGCCAACTCGACGCCGACTTCAACCCCGCCATGGGCGGGTAGGGAGCCGTCAACGACAGATACGGGGGTACCCCCGGGTAGTAGTCAAAGTCGGGATACCGACCGGTACTGCCCACCGTCTCCCCAAACGCAACCGGCTCCGCCGCCGCCGCAATCCCCCGAGCACTAGCCGGGTAGTCAATCTCCCGCGGCAACGCGGGGGCAATCAGGTCGCAGATTCCGAAGTTGGGGTCGAGGTAGACCTCACCCCGTCCCACCCGGGTGCGCCAGAGCTGCGCATGCCGGTCGTCCGGCTGACTCAGGATCCAATGGTGTTCCACCCGGACCGCGTTCGGCTGGTTGACCAGCCGCACCAACTCCCGCTCCCAGCTCGGGTCCACCTTGACGCGCCGGGAGGACTCTCCACGGGGATGCACCAGGTGGAAGTCCACCCGCATACGCCCATCGGACTCCATCGACTCTTGCACCGTGAGGCCTCGAACCCGAGCCACCAAGTCGGACACCGACATGGCGGGTTGACCCGCCGCCACGGCGACGCCGCCACCCAACGGGGCAACCCGGGCAGGACCAGGAAGAATCGGGGGCGCCGGGGGACGCACCACCGGCAGAGGGGCCGACGTCGGAGATGGACGAGGCCGAGGAGGAAGAAGAAGGGCGGGCGCCCGCCCGGAGTAACTCCCGGTGTCAACCGCCATGGGAGAAGGAGCGTCTTGACCGCTCGACACCCGCGGCACCGCAGGTATGGTACCGGCGCCGGCACCACCCGTCGGCGTAGCCCCCGCCTCGGAAGGGGAAGGCACTTGGACAGCCTCCGGAGCCGGAGCCCCGGCCGTGCGGACACCCGCACCGTCTTGACCCGCCGCACCGGGTGTCGCACCGCCACCACCACCCGCGTCAACGTCGGCACCGCCTCGAGGAGTCACCGCCCGGACACCCGGACCACCTTGACCAGCCGGAGTCGGCTGCGGGTCGCCACCTCCGCCGCAGGGCGGACCATCTTGAGGTAGCTGCGGTGAGCCGGCACCGGCACCAGGCTCCATCCGGGCAGCCGGCAGAGAGGGGGTAGAAGCCGCCACGCGCGGTTGACCGCCGGGTTGACCTCCGGCCGACGGCACCGTCGTGCCGCTGCACACGGACGACAGTCCTCCGGCCGACAGACGGACGGACACCGCAGGCTCGTCGTCGTCAGACGAGCTCACCCCGTAACGCGCGGCGTCGGGACCGACAGGCGCGTCGTCCTCCATCTCCTCCCCGATCAGGAGGTCTTCCTCCTCTTCAAGCACCTGGGGATAGGACATGATAACGGGTGCAGAGTCCCCCGCGCCCACAAGCCGTCGACGGCTACGACCCGGTACGGTGGGATAACCGGGACGAGCCAGGGAAGCGCAGGCACCCGCGCTTATGACCACAAACGGCCACGAGAAGCGCCACAAACACGCGGGTCGACCCACGCCCCACGGGGCTACGAACGCGCCCCACCCCGGCACCTGGGCGGGACGGGGCCACCCCCACATACGGGGGAAGCAAGGGGGGTCACCCCCAACCGCCCCCACGCAACGCGGGCAGCCCCCGCCCACCACTCAATCGTCCACACGAGAGGGGCCCCCCTACCACCAGGCCCCTGGTGGCGGATCCGCTTGCACCACCCTTCGGAAAGGGGGGTCGTGAACAAAAACCCGCATCGGGAAATTAACGGTCCGGAAAACGGATCGTGTGTGTACCACACAAAGGGGGGCACCCCCCTCGGACAACCTCGAAAAGGGGTGTCTGTCGCGACGGGGCGCAAAGCCCCACCCGACGGGTAAACAGTCACGCGACCCACTTACATTCGGTAACCCGAATGCAACTCGACCCGAGGACGGGCCGAATCTAAGGGGGGGATATGTAGCAATATGGTTGTCCGTATTGTGACCCTAATATCAGGGGGGGCTACTTCTAATCCTTAACTTTCAATTTGAGAGTCCGAACTGGTCACGGTATCTATAAGTTACGTATGACCAGAGGGACTTGCATCTTGGGGTGGAGGGTAGTTAGTAGTGTCTCCGAGGGTTTATTACGAGGGGGCCGGTGGCGAATCCACCGCCGGCCAAGGTAGAACAACAAACCCCTCCCATTTGGGCTCCCATCTTGGTCCCGTGGCTTGCGCTCCAAGGACAGCAACCTTGGCCTCCCGGTGACGTTGGTGCTGATCCCCCTTGGTGAGTGTTCCCTGAGAGTGGACGTGCGACGGATTCCTATTGTGCTACATTGGTGGAGCAGCAGGGGATGGGTTTCCGTCACCCTTGTGGTACTACACCGTCCGGAGTAACTCCCGGAGTCCACCGCCATCGGGGAAGACACGTCTTGACCGACAGGCGCCCGCGGCACCGCGGGAATGGCGCCGACATCACCCCGGCCCGACGACAGCACAAAGGGGACGGACGGGGAAGACCCTTCAACCGCCCCCGCGGACGGACCACCAACAGGGCGGGTACCCGCACCATCTTGACCCGCCGTTCCGGCTGAGGTGCCGCCACGACCGTCAGAAGCAGCGGCTGCACCTTCTTGAGGTAGGGCCACGCCGGCACCGGCGACAGAAGCCATCCGGGCCGCCGGAGGAGTAGGAACAGGAACCATCACACGCGGTTGACCGCCCCCGACGGAACCGTCGTCCCGCTGCAAACGGACGACAGTCCGCCCGGCGGGCCCGCCGCCGACACGCGGACGGTCACCCGATCCTCGTCGTCCGACGAGCTGGAAAGGAAGCACTCGGCAGCGGTGGCTGCGACGGGAACGTCGTGGTGCATCACCTCCTCCTCCTCAAGCAGGAGGTCGTCCACGGCCCCGGGCACCTGGGGGTCCGACATAGTGAATCCGGGGTAGCAGGGGTTCCCCGTGCCAAGAAGCCGCAGCCGGCTCGACCCGGTACGGGGAACGCAGAGGGACGAGCCATGGAAGCGCGGGCACCCGCGCTTATAACCACACAGCCCGGCACAGGCGATGCGGCAACGCGGGACGACCCGCGCCAGCCGAGCTACGAGGTCGCTCCACCCAGGCACCTGGGTCACGGCCACGCCCCCACACGGGGTAATCAAGGGGGGTCACCCCACAACTGCCCCCGCGAAACGCGGGCAGTCTTCGCCCCCACTCACCCGTGTACACGAGAGGGGCCCCCCTACCACCAGACGCCTGGTGGCGCATCCGCTTGCACCACCCCCCGGAGAGGGGGTCATGATACGACAACCCGCATCGGGAATTCATCGGCCCGGAAGACGGATCGTTTGTGTATCACACAAAGGGGGGCACCCCCCTCAGACAACCCTGAAAAGGGGTGTCTGCCGCGACAGGGCGCAAAGCCCCACCCGACTGGTAAACGGTCGCGCGACCCACCTACATTCGGAAAGCCGAATGCAACTCGACCCGAGGACGGGCCGAATCTATAGTGCATCCCGTAAAAAGTAGACGTGCACGTGTCGTGATCATGTCAAATATCGGCCACTGGACCAATCAAACCCACACTGCACGATCTGTGCACGTGCACTTTTTACGGGACGCACAATAAGGGGGGGATATGTAGCAACATGGATGACCGTATTGTGAACCTAAGATAGGGGGACTACTTCTACCCCTTAACTTTCAATTTGGGAGTCGGCTTTGGTCACGGTATCTATACTTTACGTATGACGAGAGGGACTTGCATCTTGGGGTGGAGGGTAGTTAGTAGTGTCTCCGAGGGTTTATAACGCGGGGGCCGGCGGCGAATCCACCGCCGGCCATGGTAGAACAACAAACGCCTCCCATTTGGGCTCCCATCTTGGTCCCGTGGCTTGCTCTCCAAGGACAGCCGCCTTGGCCTCCGGGTGACGATGGTGCCGATCCCCCTTGGTGAGTTTTCCCTGTGAGTGGACGTGCAGCGGCTCCTTATTGTGCTACAAGTGGCCGACGAGGTAAGGATCGCACCCCTGCGCTTGGGGACCCCCGCAGGCAGCTTCTTCCACCCCCGCCGAGACCGCCACCGCCCGCCGCCGCCAACACGGCCGGCGTGGCTGCCGCGCCGCCGGTTATCATCACGGCCCCGTCGTCATCCACCGTGTCGTCAATCGCTGCCGTCGCGGCCGGGCTGCGCCGCCACCCCCACCAACAGCACCACCGCGCCAACGAGCACGCGTCCCTTGGGGCCGACACATTGCTGGCTGCCTCCGCCGCCGTATCTCCGCCACTCATCGCCGCTGCCACGGTCGTGCGCCGCCACAGGCCGCACTGCCGTGAAGGGAGGGGACCGTGAGCCTGGTCTTGGCGGGGTGGCTGGCGGGGAGGGATTGCCCGGCCATACACCGAAACCGCCCTCCGGCCGCCACCAACGCCACCGCCGACGCCACAGCCGCCGCCACCACGGCCCACGGCCGCCGGTGCGACGGGCGCGGCGAGCATGTCGCTGGCCGCAACGACGGCCGTGTCGCGGCCGGGAAAAGCCGCCGGCACAGCCGGCAATTCGGCAAGCACGTATCCATCGCCGCCTTGTCGTCGCCGACCGGGACGACGGCGCCTTCTCGCGCGTGGTGGTCAGCGTGGGGCGTGGTGTTCTGCCTCTTAGCAGCGGCAGGGATGGGGGAAGCGATCGCTTCTCCCCGCCGGGCAGTTCCCCCCCACCGCCACCGCCGCAGCTAGAAGCGCCCACGCCCGACAGCGCGAAACAGCCTCCCACGGCCGGCGCGCAGCTAGCCGTCAGCCCAGCCGCACCGTGAAAAGCCACCACCGCCGCCTCCACCGTGCCACTGCCGAGCACGTTCGCCGTTGCTGCCGCGGCGCGGGTCACCTGCGCCGCCGTGTCGACCCTCGCTGTGTTGCCCGCCACCACCGTCTTGTCCGCCACGTTCAGCACCAGGGCGGCGTCGGCGCCTGCTACGGCGCCGGCGTGGACGCCTTTTCGCCCACCGCCTTCTTCGCGCGCACCGCCCAGACAGGGGCTTCAGTCCCACCCTCCCCTCCGCAACTACAGTCGACCGAGGCCGGCCCACCGCCACAGCCGCGGCACGTCGCCCGTCGTCACCACCACGCCCGCGGCAGGCGCGGCCCACGTCGGCCGGCCGCCACCGCTGCCACACCGCCGCCGCCTGACGCCTCCGCCAAGATCCGCCCCGCCGCTGCCGTGATGGGCGGCGGCGGCGGTCCAGGTGATGGCCGGGGGGGGTCAACGGGCGGGACTGTGGCCGCCACCGCTGCCACACCGCCACCGCCTGGCGCCACCACCCTCGTCTCGCAGCCGCGGCGATCCAACATGCGGCTGCCGTGACGGGCGACGGCGGCGGTCCTCGTGATGGCGGCGGGGGCCGACGGGGGGGACGTACTCCCTTGCATATTAGCACCCCCCTGCCGCGAACGCCATAGCCCGAGCCACACCACCTGCGGCCGACCACTCTTCTCCCGTGGCTGGCGCGTGTACAGCCGCCGCCACCGCCGCGCTGCGTCTGACCGTCGCCACCGACGGCCGCCGCTAGGCGGCTACGCGGATCTCTCGCCGCCGCCTCGTCACCACCCACCTGCGCGCCCACGCCAAGAGCCACCCCACCATCGGCATGCGGCAAGAAGGGCGTGATCCTAGTGGCTGCCGGGGCGGCGACGGGGAGGGATTGCCCTGCCACGCCTCACACTACCCCCGCGCCTACACCGCCCCGGACAGCACCGCCCCCACCCACCACCGCAAAGCAATCCAGCGCGACCGGCCCGCCGCGCCGTCAATGCAGCTGCGCCGCAACTGGGCGGGCTCGACGACGCCCGCCGAGCCCCCGCCGAGCCATTCCAGCATCGCCGCCCCGCCGCGTCCGCCGCCGCTGCCGCGACCCCGCCCACTGTGGTTTCTGACGCCGCCGCCGTTCCAACAATCATCAGCTCGTCAGCCGTGCCGACACCGGTCGCGGTACCGGCGCGGACGCCTGCTCTTCAGCCGTCATCGTCGCAGTCGCTGCGCACGGGGGGGTGCAGGCCCACCCCCACGCCCACCGCGCGGGCGGATCGCGGCCGGAACCGCTGCCTCGCCGCCGTCCACCGCCATCCCCACGCCGTCCGCGGCGGCAGCTGCCGCCAGCCCGTCAGTCGCGGCCGGCGTGTGACGGCCGACTCCTCCACCTCGCCGCTGAGGACAGTCGCATCCACAGCCACCGATGCGCGGCAAAAATCTTCCGCCGTCGCCGCCTCGAGCCCGCGCGCCGCCGCGCCAGCGTCCAGTGGGGCCCCGTGCTGGGCGTGGGGCGTGGCGGTGGCGGTCCCGGCGGCGGCAGGGGGGAAAAAGAACAACGAGAGTCCCTCCCCGACGAGCAACGCTCCCCGCGGACTGCACCGCCGTAAAAACAGCCCCCATCCGTCTTTATCCGCCTCCGCCAAACCGCCCAACGCGGCCGGCGCGCAGGCCCGTGGAACACCTGCGTCGCAGCCGACGAGCCGCAGCCGAGCACGTCCGCCGTCGGTATCGCGCCGCGCGTGGCTCCACCGCAGTGTTGGAGCTTGTCAAGATGTCCGATGCCGCCACCGTGTCCACGTCCTTCCACGTTAGCGGCGTCGGCGCCGCCCGCACAATGCCGGTACCGGCGGTGGTCCGCGCAGAACCGTCGCCGCGGCCGCCGCGTGCTAGTCAAACCAAGACGCTGGTAAATAGCAGCAAAAGCGCGGAATCGGTCGACGGTGAGATCTCACGCACACCTCCCGCCCTGCGACAAAGCGGGCGTCTTTGCAGCTACAATTGGCCGCATCAGCGAAGCCAGCTGGCTACAGCCCGCGCGCGCGCCAGACCTGTGGTAGCCCGACAAGCAAAGCGAGGCGGTTAGCGAGCGCGCACCGATAGGAGCGGGGGGCGGGGCGACGAGAGCCACGATGGGCTCGTCGGCCATTGGGTGGTCCGGGGCCCTCTTTCTTAATGCACCCCCCCTCACACCCCTTTTGTGCGCCACGATCGAAGATGGCCGCCGTGGCCACCGCGGTGGACGTGGCGGCGGCTGGGCCCGCCCCACCTCACCCGGCAGCGGGACGCCCCCCCCCCGCACCGCACCCCCCGGGTTGCAATGCCTTCCCCGCCACGCTTTCTCCTCCCCTCCGTCCCCGGGGGATTGTGCGCCGGCTTCTTCTCCCCTCCAACCTCATTCCCACCATCTTCTCTCCGCCCCCCCCTCCTCTACATGCCGGCTGCATTGCGCCCGGCGCCCTGACCGGCAGCCATCGACCCCCCACGCCACGTTCGCCACCACTGGGTCGTGTAGCGTAATACATCATTACCGATCGGCTTGCCCAAAAGGTTGGTACTCGTAGTGAGAAGGGGAGAAAGCCCAAATCTGGCTCGAGATGTCAGGGATTTCGAGATGTTAGGGATTTCGCCCCGGTTACCTAGTGGTTTGAGTGCGCTATTCCGCTTACTTCCCAAGGGCCCGGGCTCGATTCCGACTATACGATATTTACTTTTTCGTGAATCCACAGGTCGCCCCTCGCCCACCTCACCACTGCTGCCGGGCCTGCCGCCGCTACAACCACCATGGCCTCCCGGCCACCCGCCTCTCTTCAACTAAAGCAAGAAGGGCGGCCGCCATGGTCACCGCTGTTCCCCTGCCGCAGCGGGGCGGTCGCTGTCGCCGCACCGCGTCGACGGACGAGGGCGTTGGCACACCCGCAGCTGCGGCGGTCACGGCGGTGGCCGCGGCGGGGGCGGCGGTGACGGCGACGGCAGCGGCGGTGGCGGCGGCTGCGGCGGGGGCGGGGGCGGGGGTGGGGGGGGGGGGGTAGTGGCCGGCCGAGGAGCTCGCCATCACCATACCGTCTCGTCGGGGCTGGGGCGCTGCGGCAGGCGACCATCACCCCTCCGTGCCCAAGGGGAACTGTGGCAGGTGGAATTCCCACGGCGATGGCTTCGAAACGGCCGTTGAGGTGGGAAAGCGGCCGCCAGGCGAAATTGTGCTTGCAGAGACAGCCACCCAGCTACGTAGACAACACATGCAAACAATCTACCTCATTCTTTGCTTTGAGAAGGTGCTACCTGTGCAGTCGTAGCTCACGACGCATGTATCAAAAGAAAGATACGAGGGGAAAAACATGGCACCGTCGTCGGAGAGAGACATCGTTAACTCAGAACCTGCATCCATGCGGCGCATGTCCCATGATCACCGTTCGGAGGCGAAGCTTGACATCCAGTCTTATGGTGCACAGCACCAACAACCAAAGATATACGAGGGGATTGAAGACGGCAACCTCGTCAGAGAGAAATATTATCAACTCTGGAATTGCGTCCAGGCGACGCATATTTCATGATCATCGTTTGAAGGAGAAGCTTGTCATCCAGGTGTATTGCGCATAGCACCAACCACAAGACAGATACGACGGTATAAAGATAGCGACCCCCTCGAAGGGAAAGATAAAGCTCTCGCAATGCGTCCATGCAACGCATGATTCATGATCTTCGTTCGGAGGAGCAGCTTGTCATCAAGTTGTATTGAGCAGAGCACCAACCACAAGAAAGATAGGAGGGAGTAAAGATAGCGACCTCCTCGAAGGAAAAAGCGAAACTCTGGAAATGCCTTCATACTACGCATGTTTCATGATCTCCGTTCGGAGGAGAAGCTTATCATGAAGTCGTATTGTGCAGAGCGCCAAACACAAGAGAGATACAAGGGGATAAAGATGGCGAACTCCTTAAAAACTCTCGCAATGCGTCCATGCGACGCATGTTTCATGATCTCGGTTCGGAGGAGAAGCTTGTCATCAAGTCGCGTTTTGCACAGCACGAACAACAAAAGAGATACGAGGGGATACAGACGGCAACCTCGTCCGAGAGAAATAACGTCAACTCTGGCATTGCGTCCAGCCGACGCATGATTCATGAGCATCGTTCTGAGAAGAAACTAATCATCAAGTCGTGTTGTGCAAAGCACCAACAACAAAAGGGATACAAGGGGACAAACATGACGACCTCCTCAGAGAACAAAGCAGAACTCCCGCAATGCGTCCATGCGGGGCATGTTTCGTGATCTTGGCGGAGAGCAGAAGCTACCTCTCCGGTCGTACCATCCTAAGCGTCAACCACAAAATAGATACTAGCGGATGAAGATGACGACCTCCTCTCTGACAAGAAACAAACTCTACCAATGCGTTCATGCGACGTACGCTTCATGCTATCAACATGAGGGAGAAGCTCTTTGTGCAGTCGTCGTTCCGTTCAAAGCACCAACAACCTTCGAGAGGGCGGGACAACACGGCAACCCCTATTGTTGCCTTCTCTCCCCCAGTACTCTTCGCCCTTCCTGTGCCGCTCGCTTTAATGGTGCTTCTGCCTCCCCCCCCGCCCGCGCGCTCCTCCGCCGCCTCTCAATGCATCTGTTCCCCGCCGTGCCTTCCCCCCCCGCCGCGCCCCCGCCCCCTGGTCGCACATCTGCCATCCTCCGTGCCTCCGTCCCCCGTCGGCGCCCACTCCATTTGCTCATGCGCCGACGTGTTGCCAGTCTCTCCGCCAGCAAGATACACAGGACAGGCCGCGCGGCGTGCAGCCAGGCGGCGACGATACCACGCGGGAGGCGCACCCCCCTCGCACCCCCTCCCCCCCCGGAGACGGCGCCGACGAGTGCAACGAGGCTGCCACGCCTCGGAACCCCTGGCGAAGCCGCCGCCATCCAGGAAGCTTGGTTCAACCGCCGCACTGCCGAGGTGTGAGCTCGAAAGGCATCAGCGTTGGCCTCCCGCGTTCGCGTCTGGACAGTTGAGCGGCCAGACCACGCGCGGCGGCCTCCTGGGCGGCTTGCCCAGGTAACACCCCCAAATGCGGCACGCGCGCCGCCCCGCCGCCAGCCACGGTCAGGGGCGCTGGTTCGGGTAGTCCCGCCTCAAGGCGGCCAGCACGGCATTAGAGTTTCTGCATTGCGCGTACTTCTGCTTCAGGAAGAACGCGACGCCCTCCACACCCAACGTCTGCCAGCGGCGCCCGTCCTCAATGTCAAAAGCGCGGTAGAGTGCGCCGCGTTCCGAAAAACATTCGACGACACGGGTCTTGGCAGCGCCCTGCTGCCGCAGGCGCCATCGGTTGCCAAAGTTCTGCTGCAAAGACCAAATGCCCACACGGCCGTCGATGCCCACCGCATATTCATCCAGGGCCTGCTCCCACCCTATCTGCTCCTGCATGGGCAGCAGCGGCACGCACTCGTCTGTCGACTGTTGCACCGGAGCGCCTCCCAGCAGCCCCTTCGCCTGCATCGCGAGCACGCGGTCGCGGTCCGCCACGAGCCGCTGCGACACGCGGGCTGTCGGCGGGGTGGAGGCGGGAGGCACCACCACGGTCGACGCCCCGCACAGCACCTGGTCGACGGCTGGGCCCACAACTGGCGCCGGGGGCGCACGGCGGAGCTCTTCCATGATAAGGGCTCGCGCGCAGGGGTCGCGCACAACGTCGTCCGTCAACAGGCGCGCCATCAGCTCGCGGTTGCGCCCGAGCTGCGCAGCCATGGCCCGCGACAGCTGCTCAAAGCGCGCATAGACGTGGGCCTTCACCTCCGCCTACCCCGTGGCACTCGTCGCCACATCCTCCCGAGAACCAGCGTTTGTGTGCTGACGCAGGGAGGCCACGCCCTCGTCAATCCGCAACGACAGGTGCCGCACGATGTCGTTCGCCTTGGCGGCGTTGGCGGTGGCCACCGCCTCCACGGCACAACGCACGGCGTCTGCAGGCTGCGGCAAGACTTACTACCAAGCTGTTGCGGCCTTGTCTGTCGTGGCCGCCAAGGCCCGCCCCATCGTCACCCTAAATGCTGTAGACAGCAGGCCCCGCAGCAAAGGGTGCCGCAAAATGTAGGCCGACGAGGGACGCTCGCCGTCGCCAAGCGCGCGGCCCACGTCCGGAAATAGACCGCTCGAAAAAAGCGCACGAGGCCAAGAATGTCTCGCAGCGCCTCGTCCTCGCCGCTACCGTCGGCCGCCACGCGCGCGCTCAACACCGCCTCTTCCTTCTCAAGCCAGGGGAAAAACGTCTTTTGCAGCTCCTCTGGAACGGCCACCTGCAAGCGGGGCGTCACGGGCGTGCGGCAGTCCAGGCCGCGCCCCGACAGCGACAGGAGCATGGCGCGTTTGGGGATGGGCGCTTCGTACACGCCCCCCCCCGGGCCGACCTACCAGATCCCGCGGTCCAACAGTTCGCTCTCCGCCACCCCCCGCTTCTTCCCGGCTTCAGCCGCCGCCCGCCGCCACAAGTGGGTCTTGGCCGCCCATTCCGGCACGCCAGCCGCCATCATCACCTTTTTAGGGTTGTCGTTGTGGTAGCGGTAGCCCATCAGCTTCTACGCGCCGCCGTGGGGCCCGACATACATCAGGCACCGATACCACTGGTGGAAGCCGGTCGCCTCGCCGATCTCGCGGAAATGGGCGGGGCGCGCGCCCGCCGCCATCACTTGCTCTTCGTGCGGCCGGAAAAACGGCTCAAAATCCACGGGCGGGCGCGTGGCGTCCGCGCCTGGCCGGTGGCAAAACGCAGGCATGGCGTCCCCCGCCCCGTCCAGCGCACACAGCCAAGCGTCCTTGTGCGGGAGAGCACCCACGCAGCGCACAATACCCTCAGACGTCTTGGTGGCCGAACTGTAGGCGCACAGGGTGTCAGGGTTCGCCAATTCCGCCCCCTCGTCTCCCCCGAACATTCCTTGGAAGGTGTGCGCCGCCATGTTGCTCCACGCGAGGTCGCGGACGGTCGCCCCGCGGGCGGCCAGCGAGAACTGCATCAGCCACAGCGCGTTGAGGAAGGAGTGCTTGTGCAGCGTCATCGCCGTCGTGGACTGCAGCAGCAGCGCCTGGCTGACGGCACGGCGCTGCACGTCCGACAGCGACGGGTTACGCTTCCCAAGGGCCCTGGCCGTCCCCGCCGCGGTCTCCTGCAGCATCCGCATGCGCTTGCGACGCCCGACGAAGGATATGGCCGCGTGGGACGAGCCCGCCGACAGGAACTCGTCGGCGCGCCACGCGGCACAGCAGAGGCACGCGGCAGAGTGCCAAAATGAATTGTACTGGTTGGCGACCTTTGCCCATGCATTTAAGGTCTCCCTGGAGCACATGGTGCCCTACCAGGCGGCCCAGGGGGCGCGCGTCAGTCGTAGCGCTCCCAGCCGCCCCAGTCGGCCCCCCTGCCGCGATCGGCGCCTGCTGCCCACCTCGCGTCGCGGCCCCGCCGGACGGATCAACACCGACCGGCCGCTGCGCGCCCGTCAGGCCACGTGTGGTATAAAACTCGATCCTCTCAGACACGTGTCAATATCCCTCGGGGGAAAGGGACAGGTAACACAGAAAGGGGAACTACGAGAATGGTATGCCTGTTGCCTCACGTGCCTGCTCGCAGAGCAAACAGATACGCACGGTAGTGCACACGGGGAAGAGGAAAGCAAACGCGCAGTTGTCTTTTTCCTGAGGGCGCGGGCCAAGGGCGCCTCGCTGTCCCTCTTAACGTGCATCTGGGGGAGCCTCGGCACGTTGGCCAGGTAGCCCCCCCATACCCCCGAGTGGCCCCGACCCGAGTCTAACCTCGTCAGGTCGGGGGCCACTATCACTACTAATTCTATTCCCACTCACTAATCTCACACTCAATTTCTCTCAAATCAAGTCCCTCACAAGTATGCGAAAACCCTTCAGAAATCCCTCTCTCGCGTGTGGATGGCGTAGTCCACCGCATCCCAGTGCCGGGCACGGGCCACGGCCGCCAACCATCACCACACGGCGGGCGTGTTCTGGCACCTGGTGCCCTCTGGTTGCAATCCCGGGTCGGCGCCAAGTCGGGGCCAGGGATGCTACATAGCTCCCTCCCTAGTCCGGCACGTCCTCGGGCCGAACCAGGTGCCACCGTGCACAGCCTCGAGCACGTCCACACCGGTGCCGAGGTCGAGCGTCTTCACCCTGGTCACGATCACCTGCTCCGGTTCTCTGCCCCCCTTCTCTCCTTCACCTTGGCCCTCTCGTTCCCCCGGAGTCTGGACGTCATGTCCAGTTCCGAGATCCATGCTGGGCCCGTGGTTCCGGCGGCGAGTGTTGCGAAGGAGAACTCGGGTAGTCGCGCCCCTCTCCTGCCTCCGGTTCCTCGGGTGTCGGTGTCGGCGCCGGCTGCCACGGCGGGGACGGATCGGGTTCGCCCGGCTTCTGCGTTGCACCCGCTCGAGAGCCCCCAGGTGGGTCTCCCGGAGATGCTTCTTGGGCAGGATCCTCTGGCGGGCCGGCGCTACTCCACGGTGGTCGGCAACGCCAGCGCGGCCCAGTGCCAACAGGATTGTTTGGACATCTGGCGCAAGGAACTCCAGCGCGGGGCCTTGACCGAGATGGACAAGACTCGTCTTCATACGGCGGACCAGATGCGCCTGGCACAAGACCGCTCCCAGAGCTTTTCGAGTTCCTCTTGGGTTGCTCGCCTGGAGGATCTCCCCTTCGCGCTGGTGCTGGATCTGCCCTTGACCGAGCGTCGCGTGTCCGCGTCCGTTCTCCGGTGGCCGGAGGAGGAAGGGTACGTCCACCGGGCGCTCAAGGTCTGGGACGAGGCTCTCAAGGGGCCGGGGAGCCTGAACTGCGATCCCCGTCCGAGCATGGTCGCTCTGGAGCCGCCTTTCCTGACCCGGAAATACTCCGTGTTGTCGCCGGCACGGGAGCAAGGCGAGCGACGCGGGCGTCAACGTGATTTCTTCGTGAGCTGCAACCATCAGGAGTTCTGGAAGCTGGACAAGGCTAACCGGGCGGCGTACTACCCCAAGGTCATCCCGCAGCAGCAGGAAGTCGAGATCCCGGTCGGGCTTGCTCCATCCAGCATCCTCTTCACCTGGTACTTCTTGGACGCCTTGACCCAGGCGTCGATCAAGGGCTTCTTCCACTCGATCCCGTACATGATGTACACCTCCGAGACGACGGTCTTGGCGGCCAACCACTGGCTCCACGAGGTCTTGGTGTCCAACCGGCTTTAGTTTCTCCCCGACCTCCTGATGGTCTGGATTGTCGACAAGTTGACCGTCGACTTCCTGTGCAGCCAGGACGAGGAGAACAAGGAGCTCCTCCAGGCGATGATTGACTTCCGGCGTCAGCTGCCGGTGCATGACCGGAGCTTCTTGAACGCGATCGCCGACCAGAACAGCACGCGTCGGGATGGCTTCGGTTGGGTGCAGGTGGTCTACCAGTCTTCTCCGGCCAAGGTGCAGCTAGCGACACCGCTTCCGGCGTGGTCGTAGCTAGGCAGCTTTCCTGCTCCGGTCGCCCTCGATCTTCTGCCAACTGGGCCGCCGGTGCAAGAGTCGGGATGGGCCGCGGCGGTCGGTCGGGCGTCTGCGGCGGCTCCGCTTGCTCCTGTTGCACCTGTCGTCCCGGTGGCTTCGCCTGGACCGTCGCCGGCGCGTTTGTGTTCCGCTTCGTCTGTGCCGGTGCTTCAAGCTGCCCCGGAACCGCGCTTGTCTGCAGCGAGTCTGGGGGTGGCTGTACGGTCACCGACTACTCCGGCCATTCTGCCTCGGACGCCTTCTTCAAACGTCGGCGGTCCTGTGCCTCCGCTGGAGTTGGGGACTCCGGTTTCTGGGGCTGTTGTGGACCGTCCGGTTGTGGCATCCTCGGGGCGGTTCGAGAACCCGCCGTCGACTCTGCGCCTTACCCGGTTCCAGGTGCCTGACTGGTACCTGAACCAAGGTGGCCGGACATGCGACCAGTACGACGTCGGTATGATTGAAGCCCAGCTGGGTCGTCTTACGGTGCAGGTTGAGGGCGTCGGGTCTTCCCTGGTGCTGGGTACTTACGCCAGCGTCTTGAACAACGTGGTTGACCGGGTCTTTGCTTGCGCGGACAGCGGCCAGTTATCGGACAGCCCGGTGGTTGGCGAAATTCTGGCGACTTTGACGCGGCATGTTGTAGCAATATGGCTGGCCGTATTGTGACCCTAATGTTAGGGGGGCTACTTCTAATCCTTAACTTTCAATTTGAGAGTCCGTACTGGTCACGGTATCTATAAGTTACGTATGACCAGAGGGACTTGCATCTTGGGGTGGAGGGTAGTTAGTAGTGTCTCCGACGGTTTATAACGAGGGGGCCGGCGGCGAATCCACCGCCGGCCAAGGTAGAACAACAAACCCCTCCCATTTGGGCTCCCATCTTGGTCCCGTGGCTTGCGCTCCAAGGACAGCAACCTTGGCCTCCCGGTGACGTTGGTGCCGATCCCCCCTGGTGAGTGTTCCCTGAGAGTGGACGTGCGACGGATTCCTATTGTGCTACATTGGTGGAGCAGCAGGGGACGGGCTTCCGTCACCCTTGTGGTGACGCCGTCTTCGGCCCTGGCACACGGATAGGGATCCGGTCCTTTTCTTGTACTCGTGGTGTTGCGACCTGTTCGATTGTGATGAGTTTTTACCGTTGACTGTGATCTACTGGTACTCTTCCCAATCTACCCCCTCGCTCTCTTATTCGTGGTGACTGTGACGTCGGTTGACTGATTGTGACTATGTCTACCCATGAGACGGGGAACGTTCAAGATGACGGATCGGCGTCGACGCCGACTCCGGAGGTGACTATATGAACCGGGATCGGGAACCCGATCGACAACATTGAGACGCCAATGCTTTCCGGTGCCGGATCGACGTTTGGCACGGCTCGGACGGCAGGAGGCGGGGGCCCGCCTCAACTGTCGTCAACCGACCTCACTCCGCCGCCTCCTTCGCCAGGGGATTGATTCCCTAATGGCATCATTGGCCCGCATCGAGGCCCGGTTTTCCGGACTCGACGCTCGCCAGGAGCGGACGGAGGACGCAATGGCAGTGTTGATGTCAACACGCCACACGACGGGACCCCGTCGTGTTCCTCCCACACCGGTATGTTTTGAACCGGCCGGACTACTTTCGGAGTCCACCGGGGTCGACCCCGGTGCAGCAACTCCCAGACAACCCTCGGACACAATGGGATATGGATCCGACTCGTCGGCAGAGTTGGAACGGAGCCACACGGAGCGATACGCTCGGAGCACCCGAAGCGGACTCCGCGGACACGACCCGGCGGATACTTGCGCCGGTGGAGAGTCGGTTATTGGCGGAGGGGGTACCCTCTCACAGTATCCCCACGACGAAGGAGGCCAGGCAACTCGGGTTCCCGAGGTGCCGACGCCTGAAGTACCATCTTCAGTGGTGGAAGCTATGACCGCGCAGGTAACTGCGAGCCTACTGAAGCGGATGGAGTCCGATGAGTTTGCTCATCAACTGGCTAAGCGACTGGATATCCAGGACGCTACACGGAGATCGTCAACGAAGTCTTCAGGTCGGTACTGACTCCCGAACGTTATCGTTTGGAGGACCGATCTACCACCGTATCGGAATCGATGCGTAATACGTCGCACCGAGCGATTCGCTCTACGCAGACCCTTATGAAGGGAGTCCCTATGTTCGGGGGGCCGAACGGACGCCCGTTGGCAGTCATCGGATTCTTGACTAGCTTCAAGGCAGCCGCGGACAAGGCGCTCGTCAACGAGGGGCTGGCCATGGAGATCCTCCCGTTCTTTGTTGATGAACGGGTGCGAGGCATCCTTCGCCAGGCATCCATGATGCCGGGAATGAGGGTCGCGGCCACCCCCATGGATTACCGTGGGATATTGAAGGAGCTGCTGAGCAGCTACCTCAGTGAGGACAAGTGCGAGGACCACTATCGGGCCCTTCGCACTGCCACCGCCCAGTCCTGGGAGGATGAGGAGATGTTCGGACGACCGATTCAAGAGCTCGACTACGAGCTGGGGAAGCTCCTTGGAGAAGGGAAGCTACAGGCCATCCTGTTCGCAGGAGTACCCAACTCCGTGCGGATATCCGCACAGGGAGCCAATACGGCCCGAACGAACTTCAGTCGACTGATGCATATGTGCAAGTCCCTAGGGGACGCCTACCGGGTTTTACACCCGGAATGTGCCTTGGCCCCGAAGCCCAAGGGTGAGGGAGGCAAGCCCAGTCTTACCCCGGTACCGAGGCAAGAGAAGGTGGAACGTAAGGCCGCACCAGTACTGGTGGCGACCGAACATACCCCTACGGGCGAGGATGAACCTCTAGTTGACCAACAGGGCCACCTGTTGCTACCGGCGACGCCGGTGATTGATGAGCACGGTACGGTAGCGTACATCGCTCCGGCGGGGACCCAGTTCCAGGTCAGCGAGGGCCCGGGACGTCGCGTCCCGTACGTACGGACTACGGGGTACTCCCCGGTGACGGGTAACCCTCACCAACCCTTGCCAACATCGGCGGTGCGCGTGGAGGCACCTCCGCAGATTGCGGGCCGACCCAACCGGTTGGGGGAGTCCATGTTCCGGTTGACCCAAGGACCCAAGGCCTACCAGGGAGCAGGCACTCGGGCGCCCGAGGGAGGCAACCGCAGCTACGGGGCTACCCCGATGCGAACTCAAGGGGGGACCGGCACGTCCGGGTGTATGTTGTGTGGGGATCCCCAGCACTGGGTGTCTTCCTGCCCACTCATCCCCGAGGAGTCTCGGCGGGCAGCGGCGCAACGCAAGGCATCCACCGGGGGGTATCCCGCCAGAGCACCCGGACCCGCACCGGGTAGGCAGCCAGCTCCAGGTGGAGTACTGGCCGTCGAGGAGGCACCTCCTCAGCCGGATGTCCCGGCGGACAGCACCCTACCAAGGGCGGGAAACGAGTAAGAGGAAGGACGACACGGGGTCGCTGGGGTAACCCGAGCAAGCCACCCCGGACTGCCGCGGGGAAAGCCCCACGGAGAGCGCGGTTGAGCCGACGCCGCATCAACCCCCGGGTACACCTTCCGGCCCCGACGACACGGCGTCAGGGGATTGATGACCAACCTCCAAGTTTGGGAGGAGAGGACGGGAAGCCCCGTCACATGGAACCAGACAAGGGCCCTGTTCAGGATGCCCGAGCTACACCGGATATCGGTGTAGGCCACGTACTGTTCACCTTGGAGAACTTCAAGGTATCAGCTAAGATGGGGGTTGACCCCCAGTCGACCCGATCATATTACCCTGTACTAGATACAGGGGCTGGACCCAACCTTATCCGGAGGGATACCCTCCCGGACAAGTGGCTTCCGCGAGTCAGAGTGACTCGGGGACCCACCATCAAGGACGCGAATGGTCGACTCATTCGTACGACCGCAGCGGTGTCGCTGCGGGTTACCATCGGGAAACTCACCACGGAAGTCGACTTCCTGGTGTGTGAGACCCTATCGGTGCCCTGCATATTGGGATGCACCTTCATCAACGTTCACGTTGATGCAATCCGGCCGGGCCGGACAACCGTCGAGCTGCAAGAGGCCGACGGGACGAAGAGAGGACAGGCAGCGATCGTCAACGACCTGACGCTACAAGGGAGCCACGTTAACGTGGCTGAGGTGTACGCAAGCGTCGAGCCGAAGACACTTCGGTTGGCCAAGCGAACTCGCTTTGAGCCGTTGTCGGAGACAGTCCTCCCGGTTAACTGCGACCTCGCAGGCATCTGCAGAGTCCGTTCCAACCTGCGGACGTACAAGCGCCATGGGTTGACCATGGCCAACGGTCTCATAGACCTCCCAGCAGGAGGGTCGTCCCTCCTAGTGACGGCTAACTATCGCCGTAAGGCAGTCACCCTCCCGAAGGGAACTTTCATCGGGATTGCCAAGCTCTACGAAGGAGATATCCTGACCCCTGACAAGAAAGGTCAAGTGGAACCACTTGAGGTGCTGGCGGTCGCCGAGACCACCGAGCGACTGCAACCCGATGACGGGAAGCCTAACCCATCGGCGGCGCCGGCGGACATGCCGCCAAAGGACCAAGAAGCCTTGAAGGCACTGGCCGAGGCTGACCTCGACCACCTTCCCCCTTCGGTAGCCGAAGGGGTACGACGGATGTTAAGAAAGCATGACGTCATGTGGACAGGCGGGGCCTTGGGTACCATTGGGGCAACCCAACATCGTATAGACCTGGTACCAGGCGCACAACCCGCCCGGTCACGACCGCACCGAGCGGGACCTATGCAACGAGAGATCGTTGATGGAGACGTGAAGAGGATGAGCGAAGCGAAGGTGATACGACCTTCGATGTCGGAGTAGGGTGCCCCAGTCGTTATCGTTCCGAAGAAGGATCAAACCCCTCGGTTTTGCATCGATTATCGACGCCTTAACTTGGTTACCAAGAAGGACTCATACCCTTTACCAAGGATGGATGAATGCATCGACTCCCTGGGGGAAGCTTCGGTGCTTACCACCATCGACTGCAATGCCGGATACTGGCAGATCATAGTTGCAGAGGAGGATATCCCCAAGACGGCATTTGTCTGTCACAGTCGGGTGTACGAGTTCCTAAGGATGCCCTTCGGATTGTCCAACGCCCCCGCTACATTCCAGCGGGCTATCGACATTATACTGTCGGGGGTGAAGTGGCGTAACTGCCTAGTGTACCTCGATGACGTCATCGTCTTCTCGCGTAACATGGATGACCATGTGCAACATGTTGACGAGGTACTCACCCTCTTGCGGAACGCCGGGGTAACCCTGCGTCTGAAGAAGTGCGCCTTCTTCCATCATACGGTAGAGTATCTGGGCCACCAGATAACCCCTGGTAAACTAGGGGTACTCGAAGCCAATACCCGGGCACTCCGGGATGCCCGGTTCCCCAACACCCAGACGCAGCTCAAGAGCTCCCTGGGAATGTGCAATGTATACCGACGGTTCGTCAAGGACTTCGCTCGGATAGCTAAACCGTTAACGGTTCTTACGAGCAGTACCTTGCCCAAGGTACTCCAACCCCCTTCGCCTAGCGAAGAGGAGGCATTCGAGTCGCTGAAGCGAGCCCTACTATCGCCAACCGTCCTTGCGTTACCGCACAGACAGGGTACCTTCGTCATCGATGTCGATGCGTGCGATACACAAGTGGGATGCACCCTGTTACCGGGAGAGACGTTGATCGGTTCCGATAACGTTATCCCGGACCTACGTCCGGTAGGATGTTTCAGCCGGACACTCAACCCGGCTGAGCGTAACTATAGTGCCACCGAGCGTGAGTGCCTCGGGGTTATATGGGCAGTGCAACTGCTCCGTCCATACCTGGAGGGCTCCAGGTTCATCGTGAGGTCCGACCACGAACCCCTACGATGGCTCCTCAACCTTGGTGACAAGGATTCCGATAGCCATGGGAGGCTAGCCCGATGGAGGCTGAAGATTGCCGAGCACGACTACAGCACCGTGTACAAGGCTGGGTCAACCCACCACC
Source organism: Pyropia yezoensis (assembly GCA_009829735.1). NCBI lineage: Eukaryota > Rhodophyta > Bangiophyceae > Bangiales > Bangiaceae > Pyropia > Pyropia yezoensis. The sequence continues at coordinate 23,571,593 of CM020620.1, forward strand.
TCGGAGACGCGTTGTCTCGACTCGACACCCCGAGCGGGGATACTTGCCCGGTGGACGAAGACATCCCGGTGGTACCGGTGTGCACAGTGGGTAATGCTACCCAGGGTATGGTTGACCATACCATGGCACACCTTGCGTGCCCATTGACCCTCGCGGACTTCCGCGAGGCACAGGCCAATGACGATGACTGTAAACGCCATCGTGCTAACCTCCTGGCCGGTACGGCCGGCATCTTCTCCGAGAACGAAGACGGACTCATATATCGGCGGGCACCCGCCGATGGACGACATCAAGTCGTGGTTCCCGTGTCCTTACGGCAAGCCGTCATGGAGTGAGAACACGAGCACCCTACAGCCGGACACCCGGGGGGTTCACGTATGTTCGCAGCAATGCGAAGGTTCTTCTACAGGCCGGCAATGGCCGTCGACGTGGTCGACCACGTAAGGGGATGCCACCCCTGTGCACGTAACCGCATGAGTCTACATAGGCAGGCGTCTGCCATGAAGCTATTCCCACCCGATGGGCCCAACGAGCAGGTCGCTATCGACATACTCGGGCCACTTCCGGTATCGGAAAAAGGGAACAGGTACATCCTGGTCATGTCAGACCGATTCACTAAGCTGTCACGAGCGGCAGCCATCCCGAATGATACGGCATACACGATCATGAACGCAGTGGTTGACCTCTGGATCAGTGCATACGGAGTCATGAAGCAACTCCTCTTCGATAACGGAGCAAACCTTACGTCGGCATTCTGCACTAAGGTCCTAGGCATGTTCGGTATCGAACCCCGTCGGGCATCCGACTACCACCCGCAGTCCAACGGGCAGGTGGAGCGGTTCAACCGCACCATCGTAAAGATGCTACAGTGCTACGTGGCCGAGCACACGAACACTTGGGACAGGCTTCTGTCCGTACTGACCCTGGCATACACTGCCAGGCCACATCGGAGGACAAACATCGCCCCACTGGAGTGGGTCATGCCACTAGGCGTCGGTAACCTGACGCTGCCACCAGGCAGGTGCACTCGGTATGATACACCGAAAGGCCGACCGGCCGAACGTATCCACCTAGCTTGGTTGGCCAAGCTATCGTGGATGATTCCTAAGCTCAAGGGTGCCCTTGACAGAACACAACTTCGATATAAGAAGAACTTCGACGCCCGGTTACGGGTGCGCAACGCAACCCTGGTAACAGGTGACTGGGTCTATATTAGACACCAGAAGTTCCGAGGGAACAAGCTTATGCAACCGGTCAAGGGACCGTACCAGATCTTACACAGGGATGATCACTCTGTTATCTTACACTCCGATACGGAGATTCAACGCATCAGCATGAATGATGTCACACCTGCTCCGATGCCGGAACAGCCTCAGCCGGTACCGGCTGGGTTGCTACATGAAGCTCTTACAACCCACCGGTCAGATGACCCGGTGGGACCGGATGGGATTCCATACCAAGTAGAGAGCGTGGTCGGACACACCGACCCGGACCTACCAGGACCCTGGTACGTCAAGGTTATGTGGGTCGGATACGACTCACCCACCTGGGAACAGGCGGCAAATATACCCCGCCAACTCCTCATGCCTTACATGAGGCGACGACGCCTGCTGTAACAACCCAACCGACACCGACTTCGGCTGTTGGGGGGTGAGGCTTATACCTACTAAGTAGGGTGTCACATGGTTCCGGCAGACTTAGGTTTCTAAGTCGAACCAGACTTTGGTTTCTATGTTGAGCCAAGCTTAGGTAACTAAGTAAAACCTGAACCTTAATAAGTTAACTTAAAGGTAGAGGCTAACTCCGATAATATCGAAGTAACTAGGGGGCTTACAAAGGAGGATGACCTCCCCAAGCCAAGACACAAATCGAGGGAGGATGACCTCCCCAAGCATGAACCAACCGGAAGAAGTTGGACGGGAGGCAAGGCACCACTGAGCCAGAAGGGGTACTCCCCAGGGCAGCAAACAGAGGCAAGCAATGCCCCTAAAGGGGATGAGTTTATACTCACTACTACCCGGCCATCATAAGGGCCACCGGGTCCCTCTCCCTTACAAACAATGACACTCCTCAGTGGGTAGACCCACTGCCTGAGGGAGGCCACTCACGCGTAAGCGCGTATACCTCCGTGCTCCACCAGTCGGCAATGCCACGACGGTCAATGACCCGAGTTACCTCGATGCATAGCTGGACAAGGGTGCTGCGGCCAGCCTCCAGGTCCTCCAGAGCTTTCTGGAGGCGGTCAAGCACGCCACCGAAGCAACGCGCTGACCCAACCAGCGCAGCTCCTGGGGGGATATCCCCCCAGCTAACAGAGAGACCCTCCCGCATTGCGCGGGCAACAAGGGCTTCAACGCCCTCATACCAGAGACGGGGACCCCCGTCATGTAGGACAGGGGCGGGAGGTGACACTGGCGCAGCCAGAGGAGCAACAGGAGCCGACACGGCTACCACCGGAGCTGGTGGCACCTGATACGAGGCCCGGTAGGACCCCACCGAAGGGGCTCCACCGTAACCCCGGCGGGGCTCCGCCCGACGACGGGACACCTCACGCTCCCCACCCACAGAGCCCCACTCTCGGGGACGACGGCCAACCGCCACCGGTATCAGGTTACCGAACCACGGGGCAAGGACCTGAAGAGGGTCATGGATAACCATGGGAATACCCAGGTCAGGAACGGCCTCGGTGGACGCCCACCCATGGCAACTGGGCTCACCCGGCTAAGTACGCCGGATACGCAACGAGTGACGAGGCAAGGGGGTAGCCCCAGCCTGCGGGTCCCGGTACGGGGGAAGGGCCAACACCCCAGCCCAGCTCACGGCATCGTGAACAGCCAGCAGGGCCTCGAACTCCCGGGCCAACCCGGTCTTGGCAGCTATCAGGTCCACGCCCAACTGCGCGATGTGCCGACGGACACCCATCGGAAGATGAAACAGGCGCCCCTGCCGGCGGACGGACAGCAGGAAGGAGGAAGCCTGCCCGAGGGTAACCTCAGGGGTGAAGGTCCCCTGCAACGGGTGGACCGGTCGGGAGGCCAACACACTCCCGAAGTATCGGAGACAGGAGCCGGTGTCAAACCGGAACGCAGGGGCGGGTTCCCACCCCTCCTGCTACAGAGGCGGGTGTAGCATCCCTGGCCCCGACTTGGCGCCGACCCGGGACTACAACCAGAGGGCACCAGGTGCCAGAACACGCCCGCCGTGTGGTGATGGTTGGCGGCCGTGGCCCGTGCCCGGCACTGGGATGCGGTGGACTACGCTATCCACACGTGAGAGAGGGATTCATGATGGGTTTTTGCATACTTGTGAGGGACTTGATTTGAGAGAAATTGAGTGTGAGATTAGTGAGTGGGAATAGAATTAGTAGTGATAGTGGCCCCCGACCTGACGAGGTTAGACTCGGGTCGGGGCCACTCGGGGTTATGGGGGGGCTACCTGGCCAACGTGCCGAGGCTCCCCCAGATGCACGTTAAGAGGGACAGCGAGGCGCCCTTGGCCCGCGCCCTCAGGAAAAAGACAACTGCGCGTTTGCTTTCCTCTTCCCCGTGTGCACTACCGTGCGTATCTGTTTGCTCTGCGAGCAGGCACGTGAGGCAACAGGCATACCATTCTCGTAGTTCCCCTTTCTGTGTTACCTGTCCCTTTCCCCCAAGGGATATTGACACGTGTCTGAGAGGATCGAGTTTTATACCACATATTTGGTGGAGCAGCAGGGGATGATTGGAGTGTTTGAGAGAGACATTTGGGAGCAGCGGTTGGGTTGTTCCTGATCTGTCTTTTTCTGTGGTTTGGGAATTATTTGCACCCGTTCACGGGAATCCCAGTCCTGGCTCTCCAACACCTCTCTTGTGGTCTGGCGATCTTTGGACACGCAGGCAACTGGACTGTGGCTGTCAAGAGACCAACATGGCTACCCTTCCTGGCACGACGGTGCCCGAAGGGGTAGACCCCGCGTCCCTTGATGCATCCCTGGTCACCGCGGGGGACGGTGTCCAACCCGGCGTTCTCCCTACGGGTGAAGCAGACCTGGGTGTGACATCCGGTAGCGGACTGGAGTCCACAGGCGGCCAAGCACCACCTGCTCCCGTTCCTCCGGCTGTTCCTCCTGTGGGAGCCACCCCGGGGTCAACGGCGTTTGAGTCCGCTCGCAGCAGACGTCTCCCTCCTGTCGGTTCTACTCCTCAACCTCCAGGGATAGCCCCTGGTGTGTTTACTCCTGGACCCACACATGGCAGCTGGGTGTATACACCTCTTCCTGTGGGCACTGGCGATGCCAGAGGCACCGTTGTGACTGGTTCTACGGGTCTTCCTGAGACTTCGACTCCTGGGACCGGCCAAGCTTTTCCTCCCCTTGCATCCTATGGGGCGGGGAGCTCCAAGACCGGTAACCGGAGCAGCCGTAGGCGTCGGCGTCATCGCCGTCGCTCTAGCACCAGCGAGACCAGTTCCTCCAGCTCTGAGGAGGGATATGATTGGGATGCATCTCCCGGTCCCACCCGGCGCAGGCTAGTCGAGTTTGACTTCCCTGCCCACCAAGTGGGAGATGCCACCCTGAACAAGGTCACGTATTGGGGTAACTACCGGCTGGGGAACCAAGACCAAGGTTACACCCGCAAGATGGCCAAGAAGATGGCGTCCCTGAACCGGCGAATGCAGCCGAGCTTCGGGGGACATCCTAAGTTTTCCGGGAAGAGACCGGCGCTTATCTTTGCCTTCCTGCGCCGGTTTGTCAAGGCATGCAATGACAACGATGTGTCCGAGGGCAAGGCTCTCTACCTCCTGGTTAACTTCATGACCGGAGAAGCGGAACAGCGGTTTGCAGAGGTTCTACCAGACTCTGCCGGACACATTGTCGGACGTACCGTCGCGAGTTATCCGGAGGCGGTCAACTGGCTCCTGTCCAACTACGCTGACGCGGACTCTCTGCGTAAAGCAGTCGGCAGGCTGAACCGGGCAACCATGGAAAGACAAGAGACTCCAGAGGCGTTCGCCCGTCGTGTCCGGGAGATGAGCGATGCTTGTGGCAACGTTTACCCTGAGGACAGGCTCAAGATGATCTTCTCGGAAGGGCTTCCTGAATATCTTCAAGTGAATGCGGAGAACTACAACCAGGAACATCAAGAACATACCTTCTAGCAGTTGATGGCCTACACCCAGGGCAAGTACCGGCAAGCCAGGGCCCTCCAAGCTCCCATGGTATCAACTCCCAAGCCGTTGTCGCGAGTTCGACCCGGACCCGACAAGTATAAGGGAGGTGATAGCCCTGTACCGGTACTCGCAGTTGGCGAGGCCTCACCCATGGGGTCAGGGGACAAGTGGGGCGGCTTCGCTTCTAAGGAGCAACCATCCCTGGTCGCCCCCAAGCAAGTCAAGAACCAGCGGTTCCGGTCTTGTTGGCTGTGCCAGAGGGAGGATCACATGTCCTACCAGTGCCCGACCATTCCCAAGGACCTTCAGGAGAAACTCAAGCGTCAAGGACTGGTGTTTGCAAAGGCGGTCAACTGGGCTGACCGGCGGGCACCCTCCAAGATGAACAAGGCACAGGTACATGCAATCCGAGTGGCAACCTTACAGAGCGTCACGGAGGCTCTGGCAAGGGAAGCTCCTACGGACTTCGACCTGCAGACCGAAACCTCTAAGGACTCCTCGGACCCGGGAAACGAGTAGGGCAGGCGCTCTCCCCAAGTGTCTTCCCGAACCTCCGACAGTAGGGTACTTCTACCCGTTCTCACCTTGCGTGCCGGGAGAAAGGACGGCGGTTACCTGCTCAACCGGTAGCTGCCTGGACACCCTGTGTGTTCAAGGGGACATTGCTCGTCCTGCGTAAAGAAAACCTCAAGATTAATGCTCGTATGCGTGTGGGGGATAGCCTCCCCCAAGCTGTTACGCCGGTGGTTGACACGGGAGCCGGACCAAGCGTCATCACTGAGAACCCGTTACCTCCGGGCTGGCGTCGACATGCCTGGAGAGCGCCTACCCGGACCCATATCGTCGACGCTTCGGGTCAAACCCTACGACCGCTTGGCCGTCTTCCTGTCGCCATCTATGTCAACAATGAACCAATGCTTTTTCCCTTTCTAGTAGTCAAGACCCTATCAGTCCCCCTCATCCTAGGCTGGGACTTCCAGACGCAGCATGTCAAGAGCATCCTACCCGGAGAAGGGAAGGTCCAGTTCAACCATGGGTTTGTGTCACCGGTATTGGAGCATCTGGACGCCAAGGTTCGTGTAGCCAAGAACAAGAGGGAACGCATCCCACCCTCTACCTTGACTCTCTTCAAACCGGTGCTCCTACCTCCTCGCTCCGAGACCAAGGTTCAAGTAACGACCCGGATTGCAGGTCAATGCCTGATCTACGGACGTAAGGAATTTCTGGCGAAACACCGGTTATACTTGGCCCACGGACATCACAAGAAGGTAGAAAGGCACACTCCGTTCTCGGTGCTGATCGTCAACGTGAGCCGGAAGCCAAGCACCCTCGCCAAGGGCACCCGAGTTGGTACAGCAGAGCCTTACCGGGGGTCCGCCCGTGCTATGAGCAAGGAAGACCTCCTGAACCTGCAACAAGAGCTGGCATCCAACTTGACGGCCTTAGACGTACCTCCGAAACAAGAGCAGGCTGGCAGCGCTACTCCGGAGCCCGAACAAGCACCACCCGGGGTGCCGAAGGTCAAACAAGAAAATGTCCCTCCCGACTTGAAGGAGGCACTGGAGAAGCTTCTCCAGGAATATCGGCACCTGTGGTCGGGAGAGCTGGGCAAGATGGACGCCACTCTACACCGGATTCAACTCAAACCGGAAGCTAAGCCAGTGCACATGCAACCATATCGGGCCGGACCTCATCGCCGGGATGAGATTGAGAAGCAGGTTAACAAGATGCTCAAGATGGATGTTATCGAGCCGTCGGATGGCGAGTGGGCTTTCCCGGTGGTAGTCGTCCCGAAACCTGGCGGTCACTTCCGTTTCTGCGTTGACTACCGGCGCCTGAACGAGATGACAGTCAAGGACGTATACCCGATACCCCGGATGGATGATTGCCTCGACTTTCTTGGTGATGCCACCCTCTTCTCGACGCTGGATTGTAATGCCGGTAACTGGCAGATCCCTCTGGCTGACGAAGACAAGGACAAGACCACCTTCACGTGCCACCTGGGACTATTCCGGTGCAAGCGTCTTCCTTTTGGTCTCACCAATGCTCCAGCGACCTTCCAAAGAGCCATCGACATCATCCTGTCGGGGCTAAGGTGGAGAACATGTTTGGTCTACCTGGACGACATTATCGTTTTCTCCAAGACCCCAGCGGAACACCTGGAGCACCTTCGAGAGGTACTGGCCCTCCTGTCCAAGGCTGGAGTTACCCTCAAGGCCGAGAAGTGCCACCTGTTTGAGACTGAGGTGGAGTACCTGGGGCACGTGCTGAGTCCGGGGGAGCTCCGAGTCAATGAGAAGAACATCAAGGCCCTCCGGCATGCACGGCAACCCAAAACCCAGACGGAACTCAAGAGCTTCCTGGGTATGTGCAACGTCTATCGCCGGTTCGTACGGGACTATGCTATGATTGCCCGGCCACTGACCAAGCTTACCAGCAAGAAGCTTCCCGCACAACTCCCGGTGTTCGACGAGAAGCAGACCGCGGCCTTCGAAGAGCTCAAGAAGCGCCTGACCACCACTCCAGTACTGGCGTTACCCAAGCGGGAGGGCCAGTTTGTTCTGGAGACGGATGCCTGTGGCGTCCAGGTGGGGTGCTCACTACTCCAACAGCAACCTGATGGGCACTTCCTCCCGATAGGCTACTACAGTCGCGTCTTGACTCCAGCTGAGAAGAACTATTCCACGACCGAGCGCGAGTGCTTGGCAGTCGTCTGGGCTTGCTTCCTGTTACGGCCATATCTTGAAGGACAAGAGTTCCTCATCCGGACGGACCACGCCAGCCTAAGGTAGCTGCTATGTATGGACAGCAGTCAAGGAAGGGTCGCCCGGTGGCGCCTACGCCTTTCGGAGTTCAATTACAAGGTGTGCATTAGAGCAGGGAGGGAGCGCCACTGCGCCGACACCATGTCCCGGCTGGAGACTCCTGCAGCCGATACCGGTCCTATCCCGGAGGAAATACCTTGCTTCATCCTCCCGAATGTTGGACGTGGCTGGCATGCTCCCCTGTATGAGACACCTGAAGCTCATCAACCGGTGACCATTCACCGGATGCTGGAGGCACAACTGACGGATCCTCAATGCTTGGAGCTTCGCCACCAAATGGACCTGAACCGGAACAGTCGTTTCTCCGAGTCTACGGACGGACTCCTGGTACGGGTGTCACCCTTCGATGGGGCCACTCAAGTCTACGTACCCCGGGGCCTACGAGCTGACATCCTACGCCTGGAGCACTCGTCTCCCCAGGCCGGACATCCTGGCATCAATCGGATGTATGCTTCAATGCGACGACATTACTACTGGGAAACCATGGCCAGCGACGTCCATAAGCACCTGGAGGCTTGTGTTTCTTGTGCAAGGAACCGGTTGTCCCAGAGGAGGAAGACTTCTAAGCTACGCCTATTCCCGGCGGCGGAGCCCTTTGCAAGCTTAAGCATGGATATTCTGGGGCCCCTACCTGAAACATCCAGCGGCAACATATACCTGCTCATCATTTGTGACCGGCTCTCCAAGTTTACTCAAGCAATCCCGCTGAGGACCATCACGGCTCTGGATGTCACGTCAGCCTTCTGCGAGTACTGGATAGCTGCCTACGGCCCTCCTGACTCCGTCTTAACAGACAATGGCCCCCAGTTTGCATCCCTGTTCTTCCAAGGAGTCTGTGACCTGATGGGCATCAAGAACTTGTACACCACGACGTACCACCCGCAAACGAACGGCCAGGTGGAACGATTCAACCGGACCCTAGTAGACATGCTACGGCAGTACGTGGAGGAGCACCAAGAAAACTGGGATGAGCTCCTGGCTGTCCTCACGCTAGCCTACAACTCCCGAGCTCACCGGACAACGGGGGGTCGCTCCACTCGACTTTGTCACCCCAAGGCGGCTGACCAACTTCTCCCTGGAAAGAATACCAGACGGTCTCCAGCCTGCATTGAAGTCAGGTCCCATGGCCAAGGATGAGTTCCTGGAACAACTGAAGCTCCTGCTCCCCAGAGTGAAGGAGTCAATCTCAAAGACCAGGAGCGATACAAGCGGGACTGTGACAAGGGAGTCAGGAAAAGAACAAGGAACTGGGTGGTGGCGACTGGGTTTTTGTGGACAACCATAGCAAGACCCGGGGAAGCTGGACTCGAAGACGGATGGACCTTATGAGATCCTGAATACGGACGGTTGGACCTTTTCTTCTAGACGTGGATGGCTCCCCGTACGCG